>RJWT010034324.1:0-13701 GCA_004365215.1 Cuniculus paca
AACAACCTTCTCAGCTTCTCCCTGGATGGCCAATGTGGCATTTGTTACAGGTGGGGAGGACTGAATGCTCTAGAATGTTGGCCTGTTACTTGTAAAATAGTTTTTCGTGTCTTCTACTTTTCTGTTGAACATGGCCTACACCCAGTTTACAGTCTTTGTTGTGCAATTTATATTATAAAAAGATAATGTTGGATATTCTTTAAGGGAAATAGAACTGTGAGCCCATATGTGACAAAATTAGCAAGTACATTAAATTCTCATTAAGAAACTTAAATTGTGAATGAGAGCCGTCTTCCTCAGCGACCTTGCATGGTTTGTCATCACTAATGAGCTTTTATTGACATACATGTCCTTCAGGGTTGCTCCTTTCCTGCACGAGACAGGGGACACATTGCAGTTGCTGAGTTGTAATTTTGGCTGCTGGCTTTTTCTTTACTCTTATGACAACATTATACTCCAGTTCTTAGAGATTAATTGTCTTCCTCAGTGAGCAGCAGGAAATCTAAAAGCATGACTATTTTATTTACACAATTAATTGTAATATTTGTTGCTAATTGGAGTGAAAAGCAACCCCTGGAAAGATTGCTTAATATTGAAGTTGATTAGAGATTGTGTGCGCTTGACCTCCACACTCTTAAACGAATCTATGTACTCATCAAAAGCTGAACAAATAAACACGTTTAATTTGATTTCCTTTCTAAGTAATCATGGTTCTTGTTGATAGGATGTTGGTCTCCTGTTGGTCTTTTTACTATTCTATAAAATAGATGACTACTTCTTCATCTCTGCTTCTGCAGTAATGCTGTTTCCTTTGCAACTAACAGAATGATTCTTGGGTATATAAGTGCTTTGAACCAATGTGTAAAAACTGTTGGTAACGGTGGTGGGGAGAAAGAAAGGGAGAAAGAGAGAAGGAGAGGGAGGGAGAGACACAGAGGGAATGAATGTCTCAGTTAAATGAAAAGAAATGCCTAGCTGAGCAGTAAGTTTGAAAGAAAGTAAATAACTACAGGTGCAACAAGCAAAAGACTACATTTTCCATTGCCTGTACACATGTGGTAATTGCAGTAGTCCACGGTAGATGGAAAAGATAAAAGTGAATGTCTGCTAGAAAGTTTAGGTTCTTTGGATTGAGGATGAAAAACGGTCTTTTGGGAGTACATAAAGTTCTTCAAAGGCGTTCTGTTCTGAATAGCAAAGAGGCATCCTGGACACATTCTCTTCAGAAGTGCTGAGCAAAGGTGCTACAGGCAGCTGCCAACACAGACGTTTGGGAAGACAGACACCTTCCTGATGAATGATTCATTCCGGCTAATGCTGCCCATAATATTCAGCTTCCTTGAGCTGGGATTGGGGAAGGTGAAGTTGAACAAAATTCAAATGCATGCATTTCAGAAATTTAATTTTTGCCTCGCTGTGATGTGGGCCCGTGTTCATAACCAAGGCCTAGTCATTAATCCTTTCTGAATTTCATTTTGGAACTTCTATCTTCTGTATTTTAAAATGCTTCAATCATGTCACAGAGTTATATCCTTACTGTGTATGGATAGAATTCTCTAGGGAAAAAAATCACTTCAAATAAAGCCACTTGAGGGTGGGAAATTAGTCATTAAAACTCATTTTCTCTGAGTATCTTATATTTATTGATAAATACATACGATGTTTGGAAGAACTGTATAGCATGATTTTAGCTTGAGAACATACTAACTCATCACTGAAATGTATTTCTAGGCCAATAGTATTATTTTCAATCCCTAACCCACAAAATGGACAGCCCAACTACTTAAGTTGTTTAGGAGATTTATACAAAATGAGGATATTTATGTTTTTACTCTTTGCCTTTTTCAATGAATATAGTTAATGCTGTATTTAAAACATTAAATAGTAGCATCAGTTACCGTTTGAGTAACACAATGAAAATTGATAATACCTTTTGGTGTTTTAGTTGTGTTTGTTGTATAAACAAGAATAAATTTTTTCTGTTAAAAATGTTGTGAAAGTAAAAATAATTAAAAGAGAACACATTGTATTTTTATATCTTAGTAAAAGGTGAATCATTCAGTACATAATTAAATTCCTCCAAGTAAGTAAATATTTGTAGATGTGTGCTAGGACTTTGGTTTTAATCTTTTTTTCTTCTTTTTTTTCTCTTTTTTGAGGTAGGGTCTCACTTCATAGTTCAGGCTGGACTTGCACTAGCTACATAGTCCAGCCTGGCCTTGAACTCATAGCAATCCTTTTGCCTCAGCCTCCTGAGTGCTGAGATTACAGGTGTGTGACATTACGCCCATCAGGACTTTTCGTTTTAAAGCCAAACGATTTTCAGTTGTGAAGATTCTTTTTGCATGTAATCACTTGGTAGAACTTCATACATACCTAAACCTAAACAATGGATGGATGATTAGATTATACCATAACAATATTGGTTGGTTAAAAATACACATGCACAGAGTAACATTTTTTTGAGGCAACAAACATCCTCCAATGACACTACTAATGTTGAGAAATAGCTCTATTTTTCCTCTTCTATCTGTATTAAATTCTATTTAAAAATTGTTCTTCAAGCCAGATTGTGTACCACACAAAATTTATCTTATCACATTGTACACATTAATGCCACATTTAGTTTTGAGGGTTATTTCCACATGGATTTGTTGTTTTAAAATATTGAATTAACTTTCAGAAAGAGTGAAGCCATTGGAAAATTAAAGGAGCAATTTCAAATATATTTTCATCATGGTCTTATGGTTAGCATATAAAGATACCATTAGGAGGGATCCAGCAATGTTGTAGTATATCAGACTTTATATGTCTCAGTAGTTAAGATTCATAATTCAGATTTATTTTTCTAGTACTAAAGAGAAGCTTACTGCCAGGGTTTTCTTATTTTGAGTGTTGAAACATCCAAAGAATGAAAATAGTGTCTGTGAATGAAAAACCACATAATCTCCTATGAAAAACCAAATGAAATGTACTTTTATGAACTATTTTATTCCCTTCATATGTTTTCTTTAGAGACTCATGAGCTAATGTGTGGGCAGTAATGATGGTGAGGATAATATGGCATTGGACAGAGCCCTAGATGCCCAAGAAGTCATCAAGACAGGATTCTTATCACTTAGGTGTAAAACATGTGTAAGGAAGACTGAGTTCTGATTTCTTCAGGATAACTATTTTGGTAAAAATATATTACAACGGCAAAATTTTTCTTCCTTTCTGATCATATTTTTGAGGCTTCTGGTTTTCTGCTAGTATGATCACAAAGCTATTTAGGGAAGGAGGTAATCAGAGGTAACATGAAATTTGGACTGTCTGGTTAAAGACCCCTCATTATCTAGGAGCAAAGTAAATGTTTGTGAGAAAGTTCTTTTGGAATTGGAAAAACGGCAAATATCTTAATACGAATTTAATTTTGGAATGCTTCGTGAAGTTTTTAAAGGATATTGAATGATTGGCAACAAAATTGAGTTATCATAAAACTTATTGCCAATGGTATGTATGTGCTCAATCATGGCACTGTTCCTGGAAGAGAGCTGTCACACGTGAATTGGATTCTGTCTTTTCATTTCATGTTTAGAGAATAAAATACCTATAAGATCTTTCAATCGCTGGGGTTAAACCAAACTAATAATCACAGAATAATCAATATGAAGACATCTACAATTGTTACATTCACAGTCAGTAAAAGATTATTCTTACTGCACAGATTTAATTGCATGACCTTTGTAAAATATGAAAAGGAATGGTATTTGCTGATTGGAAACTCTGCAAACTGATTAAAAAATTATCATTCATGAAATAAATCCAAAGATATAATGGAACATTTCCCAGCTAACTGTGGAAGGACTAAGGCATCAAAATTCCCCTTTCAAGATGATAAATGGCCAAAAAACTTCTGAGCATATGTTAGAGTTGCTTTTCTCAAAGTTTACTGAATGCTTGCTGTCCTTGGCAATACTTGAGGAATAATCTTGGATGGGTGTGGTAATTTTAGAAGAGAAGATTACTAAACACTTTAAATACCAGTTTCAAACTTGAGATATAAGAGTAACTATAATTTTCACACAAATTCTTAAATATTTTAAATTATTTTCAAATGGTGCATATTCATTAATCTTTTATGGATAATATTACTGCGTTTCTGTTGGCAAATGTATTTTCATATCATTTGTGTCTTGATTTTTATTTGCTAAAATTTATTGTGTTTTTTATTCGCTAGATTTTTGTGTTATACAATTATGATAATACTATACCCATGATTCTCAAACATGTTAAAATGCTTCAAAATGAATCACTGGATACAAAAGAACTGATAAAAATGGTACTCTAATGACTACAACTGTACATAACCTTTATAGTGTAAATAATGACAGAGCCAATTGAAAGTCTTAAACAGGTACATCTATTTCTTTGGAAAACATGCAGTGTGAATGTTCTGGCATGATATTATGTCAAAAACACCTGAAAAGGAAAAGATCACACACTAAATAAAATGACATGTGCTTGGGTATTAGATTTTGCTAGCTGGCAGTCTACTTTTCCCAGGTCCTGAGAATGCTCCTAAAAATAAAGACTCATGAATCTTTATTTATTTAGTTTTTAAATTTTTTTTTATTTTAAAGGGAATAAAACTAAACAAAACAAAACAATAAATCGAATCAAAACAAAGCAGTGAAACTGGTACAGAACTTCGAAGTAGGACAATAGGAAAACTGCAATGGCTTACCATAGTATATTTTGTTATTTTCACAATTGTTGTCCATTCCATCAGATACAGCAAAATCAAACCAAAACAAAACAGAATAAAACCAATCAAAACAGAATACTGAATAAAGCAAAACAACTAATTGGAGCAAAACAAAACAGTGAAAACAGTATTGGATTTCAAAAACAAAGTAGAAGGAAATCCCCTGTAATTGCTATATTGCATAATTTTATCCTCCCTGTAGATGTTCAGATCGCTGGCCCAGAACTGCAAAGTAAAACAAACAATACAAACATTCAGTTGCTTTTTGTGCCTCAATTGCTATCAACTCAGCCTGCCTTTGGAACCAGCCCGTTGCTTACGGGGGAGTGGGGGGCTGCTGGTAATTCTCAGCGCACACGCCGGTAGGCTCATGGGAGGCGCCAGCTGACTTTTCTCTTACTGGACTGCATGTGACCTGTGTGGCTTACCAGGAAGGCTGGCTAGTTGGCTTATCCTTCTGTTCCTCCCACTCCCAGCATGGCCGATTCTTGGGAGGTACTGTCTGACTTTTCCCTTTTTGGTCCCTGCAAGGATTCATGAATCTTTAAAGGAAACACAATGTATTATAGAGGCCACAGTGAGATTTCTGGTAATCTCAATTAACTTTGATTTTAGATTTCATTCTTTGCATAAAATGCAGTTACAAGGTGCATGATTTTGGGGAAATTACTAATACTATTAATAAAATGATAAGAAGAGGTTATAGAGAAGTTCTCATCTGCAGAGGAGAAGAAAATAGTGATGAAAAGATTAGTAGTGTATCGCGGACTCTCCAGAACCAGGGATCCAGACACCTGAAAAACAACTTAGCAGAGAGAAAAGGAAAAAAGCGAAACAAAACAAAAACAAAAACAAACAAATAAGCATATACGCTGTAGAAATTAAGAAAGAGCTGACTGGATTGTGTGCCAGCAGGCTGAGAGATCTTCACTGAGCCATAAGTGACACCCAGTGTAAGGATCAGAGCTCCCTTGAGGTGAACCACAGCCATCCTCAGTGACATCAAGGACCTGAGCTACTTTGATGGTAAAACAGCTGAGTTTATATCAGGGCAACTAGTGTGACAAGTTTCTCCAGGAGAATCAACATCACACCATTTTCCCTTCCAGTTCTGCTATTTTATGCTGTTGGCAACAATCCTCAGATGAGCCTTCCACACCCAGAACCACGCTGATTCAGTTCAGTTGAGTGTTACAACCTGATCATTAGTAATCCACCATAGGTATATGGCCAGGAGTAGGGTTTGCAGACTGTGTGGTAATTCTATTTTTAATTTTTGAGGGACCTCTATAAATGTTTTCCATAATGGCCGTACTAACCTATATTCTCACCAAAGGGATACAAATATTTCCTTTTCTCTAGATCATCACCAGCACTTGTCATCCTTAGTCTTTTAGAGAATAGCTTTCCTTTCTGGAGTGAGGTGATATCTGATTTGGTTTTGTTTTGCATTTCTCTGATAATTAATGATACTGAATATTTTTTAAAATATGTGTTAGCCATTTGTGTATTTTCTTTAGACAAATATCTATTTAGGTCTTTTGCTCATTTTATAATTGAATTTTTTGCTGTTTAGGTTTTGTGTTTCCTTATATATTCTAGATATTAATCCCTTAACAGATATGTAATTTTCAAATATTTTCTCCCACTCTGTAGATCATCTCCTTAATTTTGAGAACATTTCCAAGCTTGTCAACCTAAAAAGCAAACCCAAATAATCTTGGTAATTCAAATGCTCGAATGTTCTTTTCTCACAGACTTTTTTGTTATCTTTCTACTAATAAAAATAGAATAATGTGATAAGAATAATGCAACTCATGCACACTCTCATGGCCATTTTCGACTCATCCCTAAATAAAATAATACTGTGAGTCATTCCTTTTACCTTACCTTACACTTTCAAGTCAAAATTGAGGTCAGGTAATAATGGGTCGTAAGATAGTGATTGCAGTGTACAGTGGTGTGAATGAAATGTAGCCATGCTTTTTAAAAAGCCATTAGAGACAGAGTAGGTATCATTCTACCACATGTGTCCTGCTGATGGTGAATTGGGGAAATAGTGAAATCAGGTGTATCATTAAGCAGACCCTAAGTGTATGGTTCTTCAGTATGCCTGTGGAGGAATGAATAGAGAAGACATGGCTACCTTCTCACATAAAGGAACACTGCTCAGAAAGACATCACACGAGTGATCTCTTAATGGATTGACAGGTGATGGCTGATTTGTGAGACCAGTGCCTTTAGCCTTAACTGCTGTGCATCAAAGTGACTTCAATAAAAACACCAACACAAAGCAGCAATACAAATGTTAGGCCATTTCCCCCCCAAAACATCAGAGTTTAATTTTGAAGAAAAAATACACTTATTATGTTTTGAAAACAGGGAAGTTGGAAAAATGAATTTGAATACAGTTTGTAGCTGTGAGAAGAAAATGCTAAGCAAGTGAAGAGCCTGATTTCAAATCTTATGACAGGCAGAGAATCTGATCATATCAAGAATTCATTCATATCCATCACTATATTATTTTTAATAGTGTTTGTATATCTATTACATTTCTGACTTGTACATTTTTAATTGGATAGGAAAATGATTAATATACAGCATTATGGAGATCTGATTGCACAGTAAGATATTGACCACAATAGTCTTTAGGCAATGATGAAAATATTTGAATTTTTGTCATTTATTAATAAATACAATTTTTGAAATAGTTTCAAATTAGGTATAATGTGAAGAAGTTCTGTTGTTTTAGAAATTCTTAACTGGAACCACATAGCTTGTTCTTTTCTCTGTTTACCCTGGGAATCATACTTTTGTAGGATTGGAGTATGATACAGGCAGTTGGGCATTTAAAAAATTCATTAAGATTTCTTTTCAGTTGTGAAACATTAGGTGAGAAAATTTTAAAATCTTACAGCCCTGCTACTATATATACCTCTCACTTTCATACCAGATGTAATTGCATAACTTTTCATGGCTATGCATTGGTAACAGATATTCAGACCTACTCTTTTTTATTTTAAAAAGCAAAACAGGAAAAAAGGATAGAAATGATACAGAATTTCAAAAAAATAGGAAATTAACATTACTTAATATATTGCATATAGTTATCTTAGAACTAGTTGTTCAGGTTGTAAGATCTGGATACAAAGTCAGCACTCAAAAATCAATAGCATTCCTGTATGCAAACAACAAACTCACTGAGAGAGAAATTATGGAAATAACACCTTTCACAATATCATCCAAAACAATGAAATACTTAGGAATCAATCTAACAAAGGATGTAACAGACCTATACATTGAAAACTATAGTACTCAGACTTACTCTTTCTTACTGCAATGACTCTTTTTACTTGTCTAGTCCTTCAAATCCTAATGACATATTTACAGTCATAAACATATACAAAAAGTTTTTTTAATGCTAATTTTATTGAGACATCATGAGATTAACACAAATTATCCTTGACGTCTACAATTATAAGAGATGATGACAGTGGTGGTCATTAGCTTCCAGACATTTATCAGTAGAGTGAACTGCTGCTTGGGTAGCCTTGGTCACTGAGATTGCTGCTTGTGCATTTCAGTTTCTTCTCTAAGGGCTGGCCATGCAGTGGATATTCTGCAGAGAGCTATGCCAAAATATCCTGAGGGAACAGGGGAGAAATGCAACTATTTGAGGACATGTTCAATAATGCAAACATTGTCTGTGTCTTGTACCTAAATTAAAGTATGTTATCTTTTTAAACATTTTTGTTAAAATGTTTCTCAGTTTCTGGATGTAATAGTATAGCTCTTCTTTATTTTACAAATGCATTGTGAAACTCTTTCGTTGTGTTTTTTAATATTCATTACAAGTATGTTCATTGAATAACACACCATGATTTTCTCAATAGTTTAGAGTTCCAAAACTTTTCTATAAGCAAGTAGCTATTTCTATAATATACTTCTAGTAGCTCAGTTCCACATAAATTTAAACATATAAATTACTCACTGAAACAACTTAGTAGTGACATAATGAGACTTTTTTCATATAAAGCATTCAAACTTCTGAAGAGTGGACTTCATTTCTTACTTGAATAGGTTCAAATGCCTCCAGTGAGTCTGAGCATCTTCAATCCTTCTCCCTGTACAATTTCCCTCTCCTAATCTCTTAATTAGAGGTATTGTAGAGTAATAGACTATAGTGTAGCTTCACAAGACATTTGAATGACAGCACGGTCTGATAAGTTGTCTTCATTGCATGATCATAAGAGAGGAGGGAGAGAAGTTAGACTAATCCAAGCCACCTTCTTTTCATGTCTTGAGGCAGCAGTTCTCCTATAAAGTCTTGGCCAACAGTGTGAGGATGAGATAAAGAACTTGAATATTGTATTGTTATGATGAGATGCAGGATTTTTGCTTAAAGTTATATCTAGCAATTTAAAAAAATGAATAAAATGTTACATTTTAAAATCATATTAAAAAACTTGATTCATTTTGCTGAAATAATTTAACATAAATATTGTTTTAGGATGACAGACTTTTTTATTGGATTATAACTGGAACTAGTTTTATTTCATCTTAACTCCATCTCCCTCAGAACTATGTTCATCGATGGTCCAATATCATTGGGTGTGTTCATCTCATTTATGTTCCCTACCGTGTTTAAATGATCTATTCTGGAAATATTGTCAAAGATTGCTTCAAGCTTGCTGACTCATTTTTAGTGATTGATGGTGCTGGAAATGTTGATATTTTTATTCTGTGTTTTATCTCCTCATGCATTTCTGAGATTGTTTGAATTATATAAAACTTCATCACTGATAGCTGAAACACTTTGAAACCGATGAAGTGTTTCTATTATCTCTTTTTCATTCCCTATTTGTAACAGCTTTATTCTTCAATAAAGTCAAAATTGTGTGCGTTGGGCCCTATCAGAGAAGTTCTTTCACTGTCATATGTTTTTACTCTAATGTGTAGAAGGGGAAATGATTCTAGTCTGACTTCTTAGATTTGGATTCTGCCTCTCCCAGGTCCTCAATGTAACACTGGACTATCATTTTCCCCTCTGTACTACTCAATATAGAATAATGGATTCAATAGTGATAGTAGAGATTGTTAGGATTCAGTAAGTAATTATATCTAGAGGTCTTAGAATAGTGCCTGGCACATAGCTCTTACTGGTGCACAGTTAAGGGTTTGCTTTTAAAATGGTTTGAAAAATATCAACGTTTATTTTCTACATTCAACATTTGTCAATCACCTACTACAAGCACTGTTCAGCACTGAGAATGCAACTGATTTTCAATACACTCGTTCTTTACCAAGATTTAGTTTCATCAGGGTGTATGGACAACACAACAATGGTCTAAAATTGTGGTAAATACTCTAATAGGAAAAATATAGTGTGTTAATTGAAAACAATCACTCTGAATTTGAGCATTCCAGGAAGATTTTCTGGAAGAAACTGGAGAGATTGGAAGCTGCTCAGAATTGTGTTCCAAGGAAAAGCTTTTTGAATCACTGATAACAACATTCAGAAAAATCCCTCATGACATTTTTGGGTGGTGAACCTCATGTAGATTCCTAAAAAATCTAATTTTTATTCTTAGGCCAATAGATCCAAACATCTCCTATCCACTATTGTTGTAGTTATCTACTGAGACCTAAGTTATTTTGCAATTTCATAAAGATGAATACACTTAATTCACACTTTCTATAGCTAGATCATTTCTGTTGTGTCTTAATGATTTTAGTATTTGTTTGTTCTATCCTAAACTGTCAGTCCCTAGATGTTTTCTTGGCCAATGATCTTGTTCTTCCCCATACTCAGCCACAAACTTTCATGGTTGTATCACCAGCCTTGCTGCCATCAGCACAATTACTAAATAATCTCTGTCCTTCTTGGTTGTGAACATCTCAGTCCATATCTCCAGTTGATTTTCTGTAGCACTCTGAATCCAGTCATATTTTAATTCTGTAAGTGCTGTAACTATCTTTGGTTTCCTCTCTTATCTTCATTACATCCATACCCAAATTAAACCCTATAATCTTACAATTATAATTATTTTCCTGTAAAAATTTCAGGTTTTTGCTCTGCTTTCATTTTTTCATGCTTATGTGGAAAAATCAGTTAAATATATCACTTCACTTGTGAAGATAAACACATGTTCATACTTTCGCTTAAAATTCATCACCAGTAATCTACTGTGGTTTATTAATTCTTATTGAAAATAATTCCCTAGCCCATCTAATTGACTTTCACAGTTTACTGAATAAGTATTTCACACTTGCTATATTAGTTATCTGTTGCTGTGTACTGTAACAATTGCCCCATTATTTAGCAACTTAATTATATCACAATTTCTGGTGGTCAAAAATATGAATTAAACATAGCTAGATGTGTCTCATAAAGCTACAATCAAGGTCTGGGTCAAAGCCACAGTGTTTTAAGGCTTCAATGGAAGAGAATGTATTTGTAAACTCTCATTGGTTCACAGCTTCAGGTTTTCACTGGCATGGGGTGGAAGACGTCAGTTACTTGCTGAACGGACCCTTCCAAGGGTAGGTGTTAACATGGCAGCATGGTTTTCCCAGAGAGGATCTGAGAGAGACTGAAGTCACAGTCCTTTCATAACCTATTTTTAGAAGTGATGTCCTGTTATTCTTGCTGCTTTCTATTTATTAAAAGTGAATCACGAAGTACATCTCATCCTTAAGTGAGGGGATTATACCAACACACAAAGTAAGAATGATTATCAGATGCTTTCAAGGCTTGTCTCCCACAGCTTTCTTTTTCTCAAATTTCTCAAATTTCCATTTCCCCATCTTCTTCCTTATCTGCTGATCTTTATTTCCATTTGAAAAACATTAGGGACAACAAGGAAAGACTACCACAGATTACCTACCTACCATTACACTATGATGCAGTCATGGTTGTCTCTAGGTATATTACTCTGGGGATTTCTTCCCTTTTTCCCCATCACTTAAAAATTTTATTTTTTTCATTTTTTAAGTGAAATCTTCATTGAAATAGCGTAGATTCACATGCAGTTCTAAGAGATAACAAAGAAACCTCATGTACATTTTACCCAGTTCCCCTCAATGGTGACACTTTGAAAAAACCACAGAATATCACCACCAGAATACTTACCTTGATTCAACCTGCTGATCTTACCTGTATTTCTTCTGTTGTGTTTTTAGGCATGTGAATATACGCAGTATTTGTGTTCAATTTTATCACAGGTATGAGTTTCTACATGTGGTTCCACAATCAAGATTCTGAAGAGTTCCATCACCGCAAATACCCATATTGCCCTTTCATAATCATACTTTTTTCCTAGCCACCATCCTTATTATTAACCATTGGCAACCATGACTGTATCTTCTATTTCTAAAATTTATCATTGTATTAAATTATTATGTTAAATTACATTATGTTAATTTTATATTAAATGCTCTTTTATAGAATCAAGGTAAGCTTTTGGCATTGGCTATTTTCATTCTGCATGATTACTTGAGAATCCACTCAAATTGCATGTGGCAGTTGTTTTTGTCACTGGTTAGTAATATTTATTGGGATCTATACATCTATGAACCAGAGTTTGACCATTCATACATTTAAGGACATTAGATGTGCTTCTAGTTTTGGTCTATTGAATAGAAATCCAATGTATATTTATGTACAGATGTTTTTTGTAAACATAAATTTCCACTTTTCTGAGACGAAGATCTAATAGTTCAGTTGCTAGGTCACATGTAGTTGCACATTTAGTTTATATAAAAAATTCACTCTTTTGTTCCAGAATGGCTTTATCATTGTACATTCTCATCAATAATATATAAGTGATTCAGTTTTCCCGCACCTTCACCAGCGTTCAGTATTGTCACTACTTTCTATTTTAGCCACTCTGAGAGATGTGTAGTAATACATCATTTTGCTTTTATTTGCATTTCCCTAGTGGCTAATTATATTAAATGTCTTTTCATATGATTATTTGACATTTGTATATCTTCTTCAATTATCATCAATTTTTTCATGTCATCACATAATTTCTTTTACCTTCAAAACTTTTGTTACATACCCCTTTTTAATCGTCTCACTTTTTTGTCTATTTAAACAGTTCTGAAAAACATATTTCTGTTCATTATACTAATTCCTTTCTTCTTGTGCCTTCTGCAATAACTATTACATTACATTAACACTGTGCTTGTCTTTTAGAATCTTCCATTATTTTCACTGTTAGTCTTAGTGCAAATTTTGTTGTTTTGCTTCTTTATAAAAAGGGCAGAGAAAGCAGATGTATACAGCAGAATCGAGAATTTAAAAATAAATAGTGAAAAGATCAGAAATGTAAACTTGTTTCCATTTTCACAACTTTTGTAGAATGATGAGTTCAAGTCCTAAACTGAAACCTCGTCCGTTGTTTACTAGTGACAGAATATTCTTTGGGTAGCAATCAAATGTGCCCATTGATTAATGTCGTGCATGATGTATTTGTGTTCCATGATGTAATGACAGCTTCTTCCTTGAAACTTTTTCAATTCTCTTCCTGTTGAATGAGAGTTAAAATCTCTAGCTGAATTTTACTGTTAAAATATTAGACCTCTAGGGCTGGGGCTACAGCTTGGTGGCACAGCGCCTGCCTGACAAGCGCAAGGTCATGAGTTTGATTCCTGGTACAAAAAAACAAAATTATGTATACTTTTTGGCCTCTAAAGATAAATTAAGTTCTTTCTGCCCAGGAGTAATAAATGTGTTGATACTTAAATAAAACTTTCTTGTCCTCAGTACTGCTAAATAACAGTCATAAAAAACACCCCGGTCAGTTTTGTTTCTCATGTAATTACCAGGGATTAGGTGGAAGTTATTTGCAGCTGGGAATTAATCTGTTATGCTGTAAAGATATTGGAATGATTTTGATCCTCACAGCACCAAGGAAATCTTTCTATGGTCCAGGTTGTTGCTATTCCAT
>RJWT010034325.1:0-14523 GCA_004365215.1 Cuniculus paca
GTACGTTTGTAGAAGTGAACATGAATGACTGACTGAATGAATGAACATCAGTGAGACTTCCTCTGAGTAATGATGAACTGAAGTGATTCTTGGAAATATTCTAAATGTGCATTCAAAATGCACAGGTATTACTGGATTCGGTGCTTGCTGTCATCTGAGGAGGAGTTTGGCCGTGTTTCTCTTTCCTCGATGGTCAAATTTCCTTTCATATCGTTTTTCCTACTCGAGCTTTCTGTGAATGTGTAACTAGTTTTACTCATATGTAATTATTTGCAGTGGAGGGAGCATGAAAAAGGGCTGACAGTGAGATGTCTTCCCACACCCCGATCCCTGGGGAAGCTCCAGTCCCTACTGAGGACATCATCTCCATTGCCTTCATGAAGCGACAAAGCGGGACTCTCTCTCAGGGTTCCTGGCAGGGTGACCTTGCCTTGCTGGTCAGAGAACCAGGGAGTTCAGGAGGAAAACTATGCTTCCACAGCGAGACAAGATCTGCAGACAAAACAAGCACAATCTCTGAGGAGCTTGCTTCTGGGTAAAGAGAGTCTGAAGCAAAATATGAGCGATTCTAGTAGCTATTTCACAAGCATAAGATAAATGTAGAACATTCTAAAGAACACTTTAAAAAACCAACACGCAAGAATGTCTGAAGGAGGTTTTTGTGGTTGTACAGGAAACTCAGTTCAAGAAATTAGTTCCCAGATTTGGCTGATAAGTATCAAAATGGACTCAGCTATCAGTAATAAATGGTTTGCAGCTCACCTTTGCCCGCTTTATGGAGGCACTGACCTTTGCCAAAGTGAGAAGACAAACAGGGTCCCCCTCCATTCCTTTGACGCAGTGTTGTGGACAACGGCACAGTGTCACGTGTTTTGCATCCAAGTTGCTTTCCCTTATCCTATTGTCACAGTATTCAATTTCTTAGTAATGTATGGAAACCACTTTATTCCGCAGAGTCGAAAGCTGCTATTTTATGTCTCGAAATGTATTCTGTGTTGAGAACGGTGCGAATAACAAATATCGTGCTTTGTCTGAGCAAATATTGTGAGCGTCGAAACTGATTTCTCAACAGCACTGCTGAGTCACTCTGTGGTGTCCTTTTGGAGCCATTCTGCAGCTCTAAAGTGAAGACCTGCCTCTATTCCTAAATAGATATCTTCTTTAAGAAAAGTGGCGGCAATAAATCATGGAAGTGGGCACTCAAAGCATAGATTGCTACTTGTCTTGATTAAGAAACAAGGTAATACCTATATTAGTATGGGAGACAGATTTCAGATTGTTTAGTATTAACTGGGAAAAATAATCTAGGAGACACACTGAACAGGAAGAAAGTGTAAATTCACTCATTCTATGGATATGTTGAAATTTTGGAGACAGAGTGAACCTCCGGGGTATTCTGATCCACACCCAGTATTGCAGGTGAGGAAAATACAGTTCAGTGATATTAAACACTGTCAAAGTATAGCGTAAGAGACCAGCATGACTGCAAACTGAGTCTCCCAACAATTTGGCATTTTACTCTATCATTTTGCTTTCCAGTAACATAAGTGCGCAGTGGTGGTACAGTGAATAACTCATGTCCAGATAGGGCTTCCATCTGAGAACATTCATATTCCCAACTGAGAAATTTCTACTTCATGGAGTTTGGAAGAGTAATTTTGTTCTCTCTCTCTCTCTGTGTCTCTGTCTTTGTTTCTGTCTCTGTCTGCCTACCTGTCTCTCTCTCTTCCTGTCTCTTTCTCTTTTCTCTCTTCTCTCTCTCTCTCTCATATCCCTACAGAGGTATGAGATGTAGTTTCTGTTCCACATGCATAATCAATTTTAAGAAACCAATTTTGTGTTTTTTTTAGTGTAGTTACTACCAGTGTGCAACTATCACCAAAATGAATTTCACGTTTTTATCACCCTTTTATTTAAGCAATCCTATGCCTGTAAGCAATTATTCTCCATTTTCCTCCAAATCAACAGCCTAGGCGACAACTTACCTGTTTTCTCTCTCTATGGAACTGTCTCCTAGATGACTATGGAATGTGGCATTTTGTCACTGACTTATTTCCCTTAGCATGTTGCTGTAGGTGTCATCTTTCTTTAGTGTCAAGAAACATTCCATTGCTTGCCTGTGACACTTTTGTTCTATTTTTCATTAGTGAATGGGCTTTTCGGCTACCATGAATCGTGCTCATTTGCAGACTCAATGTATAGTTGCTGTGGGGCCATGGGCTTCATTCCTTTGTGGGTGCAGCAGTGCCCCCACCAAATGCTGCTCTTGGAGGGCACGGAGATGGTGTGAGTGCTACGTCCACCAAAGGGGTGTAGCCTGCTAACAATGTAGGGGAGAAAAGAGACTTGCTCTTCCCCCTCTTGCTCTTGTTGCTTTGCTGTCTTCTGCCACCTTGAAGTGTTGCCCCTGTGCCATGCCACCCTGCCATGGAGCCAGCCTAGTATGGACTGAAACCTCCACAGACAGTGAGCTAAATAAACCTTTCTTAATTTTGAGTGTTGGGTATTCTGTCTCAGTAACAATAGAAAAGTAACCAACATAGTATTGTATCAAATTCTTTGCCTAATTTTATTAGTTCATTTGTTATTGAGTTATAGGACTTCTTTATGTATCTTTGCAAATCTATTTTCAGTTAAGTATATGTAGCTATATGTATACCACACATATATTCTGCCTCTCTGAGGCTTGACTGTGCCTTCTCTTACTTTCTTCTTCTTCTAATGACAAGCAGGCAACTTCTTTATTGTGATGAACTACCATGTGGCAAAATTTTTCTGTTTAACACTTTTTGTGTCTTCTCAAAGAACACGTTTTCTAGCCCCAAATTATGACTATACACTATTTTATACTACACTTACAGCTTTTATAATAAATTCAATGGTTTATTTCAAGTTTTTTTTTTGCATGGTTGTCAGTTAGGGGGCAGCATGCATTTATTATTGAGTTTCAAGGAAGGTCCCTTTCCTGTGCCTCTGTTGAAAATCCGTTGACCATGGAGCCCTCTGTGTCCATCCCACTGATTTACCTCTACATTTGAACAAAAATACTAAACTTGTAAAAGTACTGTAACATCTTGGAAGCAATCTTTTAAAATCAACTTGTCCTTTAGAAACAGTTGGCATTTTGATAAGCCTTGCATTGACTCCTATTTCAGGAGAGTGGACACTTATTAATGGTGATTTTCAATGCTTAAATATGGTGCATTTCCCCATTTACTTAGATTCTCTTTGTCACTTGTGAATTTTATCCTTTGAGGAATCTATTCTTTGATGTCTTTTTTATTGGCATTAAATCATAATATACCTATGTTTTTTTTTAATTGACTGTAGGATGTGTAATCATTTCCCACTTCTATTGCTCATCGCAGTTGCACATTTTTTTTTTTTTGACTAGCCTTGGTAAGAATGTTGGAGTTTTAGAAACTTTTCACTAGATCTGCATCATTCAGGCTTCTTAAATGTCTCTGTTGCTTCCCTTGGACCTTCTGAAGCCTTGGACCCATGGGGAGGCCTGATTAGAGTGCTCTGAGAGTCAGGGTCCACGGCAGCGGCCCCACCTGCCTGGGTCTGAAGAGTGCTACCCTTGGATCTCTCTGATCCTGCTGGACCCATGACATAGAGTGTAATGCTTTCATTAAAACCCAATCTGCACCTCAGGCAGTGGATTCCTCTGAGTCTCCGGCTCTGGCTTTGGTCCTCTCACTGACTTTGGCCAGTGGATGCATGCAGGAATTTGTCAGGAGCTTTGAGTACCCTAAGTTACCTCAGTTTTTTTCTCCGTCCTGAGATAAACACTGCCCTTGGCAGAAGCTACTCCATCTACCTGGTCCCGAAATGAAGAGAATTTGGAGCAGTGGCTGCCAATGGGCTCAGTGTTCAGCTGGAGCAAGAAAAACCAAACCATCAAACCGCAGAAAAAACGAGCAATGACCACAACAGCCTTTAGTGTTATTTTGGAGTCATTTCCACGGTATCGTGTAACCCACCCCTGTGTGTCCCAATCCATGAGTGCCTTGAGTTGTGGGTTTTACGAAGAAACGAGGTCATAGATCTCACAATTCTGAGCCACATTACATCTTTTAGAACAAAACAATTTGTTTTCTGAGTCTTCATTTTCTTCTGAAAATTTTCTCATGAGTTCTTGCTTTTCACCCCTCCACTCATTGAGATATAAATCCAATCCAAGGAGTGAGTTTTGGGGCATGTAATAGACATTTGAACATTTTGTCTTTATCTAACTGCTAAAGAGAGCAATGGCGGTTAGGAAGAATCTTGTTTCTTGAGAATGATTTACTTTTATGTTGAAACCAAATCTAGAAAATTAGCCCAAATTTAGCCTCTTTGTAGAAAAGATGTGAATAATGGAAAAGACAAGAGTGTGATATGCATACTTCTCTGAACACCATTGTTCCAAAATGTTCTAATAAGAGAAGAAATATAAAATTAACTATTTTTTTGGGTAAGCACCTTTTGGAGCACAAATTATAATTTAATGGCTGTTAGCTACTGTCTATTCAATGAGCCAAGTAATCTCAAATATTCATTTTATTTAAATAAGAATTAAGAATATGGATTTCCCACTCATACTTTCTATATTTTTCAGTTTGATATTTGGGGAATAATTTCAATTTTTGCACTTTTTGATTAATAAAGGAAAATGTGACCTCTCCAGTGATAACGATATGTTACTAACATGACTTTCTCTGGGAGACCCGAGCTGATAACCTGTGAGCCTGGACACTGTGGAAATATTCAAATTTTTATTATCTCTTTTACTTTTTAACCTGAGAAAAAACAAAACTAAATTTTCTAACCATAGTTTTCTTTTTAAGTTTTTATCTTTTCCTATCAGGTTAGCCAATGATTTCTAAAAACCATTTCTATTAATACATATCTGATCAATATGAATACATATGCTCCTTACTGAAGAAGACTACTACGCTTTCTTAATTTTAATTTTATTTTTTAATTTCATTTCAGAGATCTTGGTACTACATGGGTGCTACGTTTTTTTGAATAGTTTCACTTACACGTCAAAAATCACAAGATTTGGAAGTCTTACATTGTCTTGACAACACTGAAACTGCAATTCTCACCATGTGGTGGAACTCCAGGCAACTCATTTGTAAGTTATCAATGTCTCAGAGCGTCATAAGCTTTAGATCGTTTTTAGATCAACGAGGAAGGAATGTAAACAATCATGTACATTGGATACATCTGGTTATACTTTCTTCAACTTCTTCAAGATAGTTTACCTCTGAATTGAGACCTCTTGAAATTCAAGCCGATGAAAGATTGTTTTGTGGAAAGGTTATGAACTGGAGACTGGAGTGGAATAGTGATGGGTCCAGGCCCACCATTGTTTCCCCTTGGATAGAACAAAATAGGGGGAAATTCATGGAACACCAAGCAAAGAATGAGAGGAAATGCACAGCGTGGGCCGCACATCCTCCCTGCAAAGGAGCGGGTGAACCAGAAGCGAGATGGCGCAGATTCCTTGCCTGTTCGCTTTGTGTTTCAGTGTGACATCGCTTGCCAACAGGGATTCCCTTGGCTAATGACAGCAGATCTGTTTCTGGCCATTTTTTGTCTTCATTTAACAAGGGAAAAGCTTGTTTCTGTAAAGTAAATCTTCAAAGAAAACTGCCTTTGGGGTAGGTGAAACTGTTCTTTCTTCTATTGTTAAACCAGGTACGTTGGTTTTAGATACTTTATGGGTGCTATGAAAGAACCTATAATAAGTTTTTTTTTTAGGTCTGGATAAAAGATAATTATTGAGTAATTACTAGTGCTACTATTTAACGTTATTAAGGACTCAATTGCCACTTAAATACAAAGTCTAAATGTAGCCAAACATTTTATTATTACCCATTCAGATTACCTTGTGAGTCTAACCAATTTGTGTGAATTACAACTGCTTCAGTAGGAAAACTAGGAAAAGATGTCAAATTGTCTGGGCTGTGGGCATCTCAGCAGCAAAGGATGAAAACATAAATATCCATCGGATTTCATCTGAAGGGAATCAAAGGATGATGACTACCCCAGCGAAAAGGCAGGTGTTTAGCTTTCTGCAAAGTGCAGGAGGTCACACACATGGGACAAGGGCTCTATTGATGAGAGACACCCAGCTTCCCAGTGGCATTTGGCTATGTCTTTTGCATCTGCAGATGGGCCAACTCCAGAGAAGCAGAGGGCTTCCGCATTACTTTTGATTGCCACTATCTGATCATGCCTACTGGATGTGACAGCTGGTGCTGAAGGGTGGCAGGCGGTTGAGGAAGGAGAAAAACTACACCTCTTCTAGCAGAGACCGGCAAGAAGTGTACTGTCCAGAGGCCTGTTAAAACTGCTTCTCTGGACATTATGACATCTTTCAGAAGTGAAGGACACACTCTACCATTCAAGCCAGTACTCAGGAAAAGCCTCATGGTTTTCTCTTCTCCTTCTCCTTTTCCCTCTCCTTCTTCTTCTCCTTCTCCTTCTTCTCCTACTCCTCCTTTTCCTCCCTCTTCCCCTTCCCCTTCTTCCTCTCCCTCTCCCTCTACTTCTTCTTCTCCTTCTCTTTCTCCTCCTTCTCCTTTTTCTTCTTTTTATCTTACTATATAATAACGAGTTTTTAGAAATACTGCCCTGGCTTTCACTCCTTAAGGATACTTGTTCCTATGTTAGATAACATATTGAAAGAGACATTGCAGGACGAGAAGCAGGCTGGAGAGAGGGTATTCACAGTGCGGCAGACTCAGAGTGGGGTTGGCTGCGATTCCTCTACCACCCGGCAGTCTCATTCTACTGCATTTACTTCTGCCAAGCTCTTGCCACTTGTTTAAAATTGATTGTCATTCTCCTTTAAGTCATGGAAAACAGTTAAATGGAATCTATTTGACCCAAGCCTTAGAGTAAATGATTCAAGAAGACAGTGAATACACTGAGTTCCATTTCCAAGAAAGGAAAAGACACTTTCAACTGAGAACACAATTTTTTGCAGTGTTAGGATGACTTCGATTGCCCAAGAAATATTCAAAGTAGTTTTATTTTTAACCAGGTTTACATAAAATTGCTGACACACATGACTTATTTTGAGAGTCGTCTTTTACCCAGGTCTTGTCTCGGCTTCTTGGAGGACAGGACTGTGGGAGTTTTTTTTTAATTTTATTTTAAAGAGAAAAAAAATTCCTAACAAGATAATAGCAAAGTAACACTGCATGTTGTTATCTTCAAAGTAGTTACTCAGAGTACAAGATATAGGCATGAAAAAATTGTCCGAACAATGTCAGCACAAACTTTTGACCCTGCCATTCTTACTAGTACCCTGTTTTGGTTCAACTACTTTTATCTCAAGGAAACATGCGTTAGTATTATTTGCTATTTTCTTTCCGTTAAGAGACTATTACATGATCCACTTGAGTTGAATTTCTGGGGCATCCTTCGTATCTTCATCTTCCAGGTAGAATATGACAGAGGCACAGTGGGAGAGGTAGAAAATGCATTCATCAGGACAAGATCATCAGGAGTGATGATCTTGTTCAATGACAATACTGGCTTTAATTTCCTAATTCTTCACTAAATATGTCCTTGCTTGAGACCTTCTGGAACTCTTCAGAAGTTGAAGAAATTCTCTTGCTAAGACATTTCATCATCTTTATGTATTCTAATCAACTGTGTTCACATTGATATTTTAAGAGGCGTTGGATCACCCCAGTTAAATTGAAAATCTGTTTCAGAATATGGGTCAAATTTTCAAAGGAATGCCAGGTCTGAAACTCCTTGAGTGGTCTGTGAGCCCATAGCCTGAACTCAACTGAAGATCACATAGACAGATTTGGGTCATGTCAAGTGGAATGAGCTAAACAAAAGTTTAGTTTTGTATAAATCCATTGTTATATATCAGTCCAATCATTTCTGCCAGAGAGTGATCACTAGTTAAATGTTTTTCCTCTTCGTTAGACAAATACAACAGATTATCTGGTTAATTTTACACATACCAACATTCATTTTTTTCTTGTAAGGAAACTACTTTTCAGGAGCGATTTAACTACTGGGTTTTTTCATTAAGTTTGTGTGACTCTGAAATTTTTAAAAAACCTGCTAAAGCATTGGGAGCTTCTTGGTAGGTGGCACTAGGCTCTTTTGAGGCAAATTATGAACATCTGAGATTTTTCTGAACTCTTTCTTTGACTCATTGTTCAGTAAATATTGACATAATATGATACTAAGTGGTAAGCCTTCAAATGGTAGAATGTGTTTGTCCCATCTGATACTGCAGAGATGTCTCTCATGTTGTAGATAAGTGGTAAGTGCTTGCAGGCTGAAAGAACAAGCCTTCAAGTGGTGTCCCTCTTTATGTTCAGAGTTGCTTTGGATGCCTCGGCTCATGAAGAGACCCTTGTCTGTCTGTCAGTATCTCAGGTGAGTCCTTGCTCTTGTAGTTCTGATGGAAGAATCAGACAGGTACTGCTCAGGAAGTAGCATGGTAAGATTTTCAGCGGAGTGCAATCCAACTGCTGTCCTAGGTTAGAACCAGAAGACCTGCTCTGACTGTACTTACCTGGGGCTGACATCCCTTGGAAAAGCCAAGATGACGTGGCTGACAATCTGCCTTAAGTGCATAGGTACCAGGTGGGACCCAGCTTAAGGAGCTGCAGACGACAGTTGGTGCCCTGAGCCAAGGTATCTAACTGGTTATTACTGAGGTAATCCACAAGGAAACCAAGAGCGAGACTACAGGGGTGGTGTAAAGCATGATGTCAGCACCTTGCGTTAAACCCTGAGCATGCACATGTGCTCCATCATAGAGAAAGTTTTGTCCAAATGGACATGTAATATTGTGTTTCCTTAGCCATGCATTTGAAAATAAATAGTCAAACATCACTCCATTCTTAGACTAACAGCATTTGAGAATACAGGCCTGCTACTCACATGTGTTCATTCTGTTTTCTTTTTAGAGGTGTGTATAAAGTAACTGGTAATGATTTTTTTTTTAATTTTGCATTTGTTTATTTGGAGAGGTTGTGATATCTAAGGGTAGAAGTTAATTATGTTTTAATTATGGGCAGAAATTTTTTATTTGCAATTATTGAAAAATAAATTTCAATGTAGTTCAAGTGTAATTCTTATTTAAAATAAGATAGCCTTCATGTAGAAAACCGTGTAAACCTTTGCGTGCTGTGTACAATGTTTAGGAAGGCACATGATGGTAAGTGTTTCTCTTGGCTCAAAGATGGTATCCAAATAATTTCGATGCCAAAAATAATTTTCCAAAAGGTGAGCATTAGTCACTATATTTAAAAATCTATATACAGTAAAATGCACTTAAGAGAAACATGAGTTTTATGAGTTATCCAAATTAAGTGTTAAAAAGACAACCAGGCTGAAATTCTCTTCTCTCTGTCTCTCTGTTTCTCTTGTTCTCTGTCTCTCTGTTTCTCTGTCTGTGCTTGTGTATCTGTCTGTCTGTCTGTTTCTCTCCCTCTTTCTTGTTTTCCTTTTATAATCCAACAGGAAGTTATTTAAGGCAATAACGCATAAATTTTAATCTAACTTTCTTTTGTAGAAATATCCCTGCCTGATTTTCCATTCTGTTGGCTATGTTTAATAAACTGGATTTTCTAGTGCTTTCTATTTACAAGTTTTTAGCTTATGTAAGATGCTCTGTTAAATTTAACATTGCCCATATTTACATTTAATCCAAGTATGTGCTAATTACAAATGCCTTTCATTTACCCAGATTGCAGGAGAATATGATGCGAAATCGGATCTAGTTTTTTCAGGTTGGCACCCTTTGGATATTGGGCTATTTACTGGAGAAATCTGACTTTTGCTCAGTCATGCCTGTGTAGTAGCATCTACAAACATTTAAAAAAACTTCAGTGATTACATTATGATGTTTGACACTATCCTTTTGGTTGTGATGCCCTCCTTCGCTACTTAATGAATGATTTCATTTGTAATTTTGTGGTTTTCTCACAAAACTGTGGCACTCACAAACAAGGAAGTGTAAGACTGAAGTCCTTAGTGAAATACATAGGACACGAATCCATTTTTATAATTTTTAGCAAGAGAAAATACTTCACCAGTGCTTAGAGAGCTAAAGGAAGAATGGATGCAAATCATAGGGTACAACTATGAAAGTTTCCTCCTGTGATTCAGAATCTGGAGAAACCCTATTCAACTATCACAGCTAAAAATAAAGAGTAAAGAATCAGAAGACAATAACGTTATAAAAGAAGCCAACTGAGAGCAAATAAGTGCAAGCTTCAGAAATGTACTAAATAGCTCTTTGGGGCAGAGCAGTTGGAGGCAGAATTGGTCCTCCTCTGATGTGTATGTACGCAATGTGAGGTTTTGAGATGGAATAGAAGTCCACTCCCCAGCCCGAATGGAGAATCCCAATGACCTGGGGAGCTCAGTGAATGCCACAGTGCCCCTCCCAGAGGTGCTGACCCAATGGTTCTTGGATATAGACTTGACATTGGGACTCGTGAAATTCCTCAGGTGTTCGAATATTTAAGCAGCACTAGGAACCACTGTTGATGAGGTTCAAAGTCAGCCACAGAAATGTCACTGATAATAAAACATGTGGAACTAGGAAGAAAAAGGAAATCAGCATCTCAGTCTGACTTATCCCAAGAAGTCTTTCGTAAACAAGCTGTACTCTTGGTCTTTGGAGTTCTGTTTGCTTTCTCTGTAACTTCCTTAGGATAAAACTCACACAAAAGATGGTAGCTATGGAAGAGTTCAAGGTTTTCACCAGTGAGCTGCTGCAGCCAGCTGGAATGTTTAATGACATCACACGGGAAGTGTCGTGGCCCTCAGATTGGGCTTGCTGGGAAAAATCTGTTTTCAGTTGAGACCTCTTAAAAGAATTGGTCTCCCTGTCAAAAGGCTTATAATGTTTGCCTCATAATTATAAAAATTATCAGAATACCGACTACGTCATGGGATTTTTAGATACTAGACAAGATGGCCACACACGTTTCACATTTGAAGAGGCTCCAACTAATTTTAGTACACGCTGCTATGGTTTAGACTTAGAATGGCCCTAGAACTAGCATATGCTCAGAGGTGCGGCTTTTGAGAGGTGACAGAGTCCTGGGGGACTATGGTCTTCAGTGGATTCTCTCACCAATGACCTCAGTGGCTTAGTGTGGTATCAGGCGGTGGGGCGTGGTAGAGGTGAACCCTAAGGATGTGACCTGGAAGGCTGCATCTCCCTCTCCAGCTCCTCTCTTCACCCTTCTGACTGGGCATCAGGACATCAGCAGTCTTCCTCTGCAGGAGCACTTCCACCAGGCCACTTGTGTGTCCCACTGTGTCAACATAGACTGATACTTTTCAATCATGAGTCACAATAAACCTCTCCTACTTTAAGTGGTGGTGTCCGATATTGTGTATTGGGGACAAGGGGAGCAACCAAGACAATGTCCTTTGAAATATATGTGCTATACTAAAATGTTACGCATTTTTCACCAAACTTTCAAATTTAACTTAAAGTCCAGTTTTTGCTTGTTTCTCCTCTGGAGAACCCTATCAGTAACTCCTTGACAACAGTGTTATTTTGATGGTGTTTGCTTTGGGAAAGGGAGTAAATATTCCTCCATTGCTTTTCCTTATCAAAGTTTTGATTTAGCTGCACAGTAAAGGCTGTTAATATTAGCAAATACAAAATTAGCAATGTTTTTGCTGATCTGTGCATGCTGTAAAAATTTATGTTGTGCAGGAAGGGGGTGTAAATCTTCTAATGAATTGTACATTTAAGAAAATTGGTGAGAGAAAATGAGTTGTTTTATTTATTGATGAGAAGAATGTCTGAAATATACCCTCAGTCATGTCTTCAAGTTTTCTTTCTCTTTTCTTTTCCCACTTTTCTCAGTGGGACATGAGTTCAGGATCTGTCCAGTTAGTATTATGCTGCTTCAGAAAGGAAAGGTTGAAGCGGCAACTAGCTCAGGATACCAAAGTGGTTGTGATTCTGCCTAATTTGTGTGTGTGAGAGAGCAGACATTTCCCCCCATTTGTGAAGAAGACACTAGAATCTGTTCATCAGGCCTAAATAAAGGACTGTGTTCGGGATATTAGCAGAGTGGAGGAGACTGTACTATTCTAGAATCCCGTAAGTGGGAAACGTCTCACATTATCTTGCAATAATAGTAAAACATGACAGCCATTGAGACTGAGAGAAATGAACGAAAATTCATCAGAGGTGTTTCTTATTCCTTTTGATATATTTTAAAGTTGAATAAGGTATTTGCAAATACTTGGAAAAATTGAAATTTAAAGTACTGTTTTCCACAAATGTACAGGGCTAAGTATTTTATGATCAATTGTGCCAGAGTGTGTTGTCCAACTAGTAAAATATTTTTAAATAACATAAATAACAACAAAGTGCTTATATCATTATTCAAACATTTCTTAACCTGTGCAACATTTTTGGCTTCTACCCTTTACTAAAGATGGCAGTTGCCAAGCTTCATGTTCTGTTAGGTGAGTGAGGAGGAAATAAAGAAATAAATAAAGGAGAGAGTGAGAGAGGAAAAGAAAGAGAGAAGAGTGAGGGGAAAGGGGAGAAACTGAGCAACTGAGAAGGAAGGAAGGAAGGGAAGGAGAGAGAGGGAGAAAGAGAAAAATATAGTTCTTTCTCTTTGTGGTAGATTTTCCAAGAGAAGAGACAGAAAGGAAATATGAAATGGCACATGTCTCCTCGTGGCTAAATCAGTTGAAATAAGAAATGCGTATGTATGTTCATGTACACACATGCTTACATATACATGTATGGTGTCTCTGTACTAAATGTTTGTTTTAACTAGCAGTTAATTCTGAAATGAATTCTTCTTAAAAAGAGAATATGCATCCCCAGCTTAACAACTTGAAAGAGTAAACTCATTTAGAAATGTGATATTCTTTTCATTTCGCAGAGTTGAGCAAGTATTTCTGCTTTGTGGGGTATAACCTAAAATAATGCAGAAGTCGGAAGTAATGAAACTCACTTTTAAATGTTAATCCTTTTCTGGGTCTTCAGACTGCAAATATCATCTTAAAGCAACCCAAAGATCAATTCCCACACCTGCGTTCCATCGGGAGGAGCACGGTAGTGCGTGCGGAAGACAGGACGAGGTTTTCTGGTGACCCCTGACTGGCTTTGCTCTTGGTGGCTGATGGGCATCATGCGCGTGCCTCGCGAGCTTCAGCCAGCAGCGAAACCTTTGCTAGGACGTCGCTGTGGTCCTTGCTTACCAGTCCTTTCCAGAACGAACATATGGCTCCTGACTTCTTGAAGTTACTCATCAGCCTAGGGTTTATTAGTTTACAGTTTTCTAGGAACTGTACTGTATCAGTTCAAGTTTCAATGATGTCGGAAGCAAGAATGAAGAGTTTAATGTATCATGGGACATTGTGTCAACACGGTTATGTTCTATTACCTAGCATTTCTTTTTAATAATGAGAATGTGTTTGTTTACACAATTTTTATTCTCTTTACTTCGATTATGTTTTTAAAAGCTAATGTCCTATTACCTGTAATTAAACATCTAGTTATTTTAATGTGACCTTATTTTTTTTGTTGTTGTTGAGACAAGGCCTCGTTGTGTAGTTCAGGGTGAACTTGAACTCACTATGTAGCCCAGGCTGTTCTCAAGCTCTTGCACCAGCCTCCTGAGTGCTGGGATTGCAGGTGTTTCCCACCACACCCCGATGATCCTAATTTATATCTCTGATGTTCCTTCCTTCATTGTCTCCTTTTTCTAAATCCTTACAGGTATTACCATAGCTAACTTTCCCCTTCACTGTCTTTGAAATTATTCTTTCTTCTACCCTGAATATAGTTTGAAATAATATTTCCCATCTTCCTAGCATTAGATAAACAAACAATATTGATATTGCCCTTAAATATTTGGTTTTGGTACAAAAAGTCATTTTAATTTCCTTTGTTTATGTTTTTCTCATTAAAAATCCATTTGTTCAGCTGCTATACTCTAAACACTTAACATTTTCTAAAATGCATGCAGTATGTCTTTGATAATTCACAGAAATAAAATATTACCAGACTTCTGTTATACTATTTATTTGTCATCATTTAAAGAAGTAACTTTGATGTATAAAACTTGCCCTACACATCAGAGAGAAAAGGTTTTTTTTAAATCTCTATGTGTATGTGTGTCTGTAAATGTATGCAGCCTGCTGTCAGGCAGAATCTTGCTAAAACCCTGCACAAGATGGGCCCGATTGTGAAATTGTGAAAATATTTTTCCCTGTATTTTTCCCATGTGTATTGGTGAGTTCCTATTTTATTGTACGTATCTTCTTCGAATTAAAAAAAACAAACTATGAAATCATCACACTCTTCTAGCATTGTTTAGAGTGATGTGATTTACTCAGTTATTTACTCAACAGATGATTCCTGAGTGTGACTTCACTACGCAAAGAGGAACCAAGGTACCTGCACTGTGGTTACAGATTTGCATCTGATTTTCTTTTGGTTTTGAAAAAGTTTTCCTGCCCCTGTTCTGTCTGGTGACCTTGCCCTTTTCT
>RJWT010034326.1:0-13704 GCA_004365215.1 Cuniculus paca
AAACCACATGGTGATTTCAATAGATGCAGAAAAAGCTTTTTATAAAGTCAACACTTTTTCATGTTAAGAACCCTACAGAAATTGGAATAGATAGCCTTTACCTCAATCTAATAAAAGCCATCTATGACAAACCAACAGTCAGCATCACATTAAATGGTCAAAAACTGAAAGCTTTCACTCTAAAATCGGGAACAAGACAAGGATGTCCAGTTTCACCGCTCCTATTCAATATACTGCTAGAAGTGCTAGAAACATTAGCCAGAGCAATTAGACAAGAGACAGAAATAAAAGGAAAAAGAATAGGAAAGGAAGAAGTTACGCTATCACTATTTGCAGATGACATGATACTCTACATAGAAGACCCACAAAACTCCATAGAAAAGCTTCTGGATATCATAACCAAATTCAGTAATGTAGCTGGATACAAGTCAATATTCAGAAATCAGTCGCATTCCTGTACACAAACAACAAATGCACTGAGAGAGAAATAAGAGAAACCACACCCTTTACAATAGCAGCCAAAACAATGAAATAGTTAGGAATCAACCTAACAAAGGAAACAAATATCTATTCAATGAAAACTACAGTACTCTGAAAAAAGAAATGGAAGAGGATCTCAGAAAATGGAAAGGCATTCCATGCTCATGGATAGGAAGAGCAAACATTGTGAAAATGGCCATTCTCCCAAAATTATTATACAGATTTAATGCAATTTCCATCCGAATACCATTAGCATACCTCACAGATCTAGAGAAATCATTCTTAAAATTCATCTGGAACCACAAAAGACCTAGAATAGCAAAGGCACTTCTGGGCAGCAAGGGCAGGACAGGAGGCATCACAATCCCAGGCTTGAAATTATACTACAAAGCTACTGTAATCAAATCAGCATGGACTGGAATCAAAACAGACCTAAGGATCAATGGAATAGACTAGAAGATACAACCACAACTACAAACACACTCAGCTACCTTATCTTTGACAAAGGGGCCAAATGTGTTCACTGGAAGAAAGATACCTTCTTTAATAAATGGTGCTGGAAAAACTGGTGGTCTACATGCTGAAGACTAAAACTAGACCCATGTCTGTCAAATGAATTTTACATGAAACACAGAGAAAGGAAATGAAGCCTACCTCATCTCAGTGAAATTGCTGAAGAACTGAACAAAAACAGCAACATAATAAATGCAGCAAAATGAGATACATTATAGGAAATGAAACTGATAAAGCAAAATCAAATCAAAAATGCAAGCAATAAATAATATCTGCAATGTTTAAAAACATTTTTTATAAATCTAAATACTTTGTGAAAAAATTTTTGCCAAAAGACTATAATATTTTAGAGATAGAAAATAACATTAAGCACCAATATATAGAAAAGAATGATGTATAAACCCACATGAAATATTTCTAGACTATATACACGATAAATGATTGAAACATGGATGTACAAAAAGAAAAGAATGAAAACAGTGGTATACATGAGAAAGTCTCCATAACATTTCTTTCCTTCTTCTTATCTTTAAAAAATTATTTAATTTTAGGAAAAAAAATGTATAATGAAATAATTAGAGAATAATAGTTTTTACACTTTGTGTCATACTCAAAGGAGCTACTCAGAGTGTAAGATAGAATAAAAATGTGTCAGTAGTATTTTTTAATTAGTACTTCAATATCATTGTCTATTATAGGATTAGTCAATATTTTAAATGTTCTCTTTTGAGTTTTGATAATTCATATATATGTAGTAATATCTCCATTTCTTCTGTTATGATAATTTTTTTAATTTAAACATTCACCATGTATTTTGATCATATTTCATGAAATTAATTGCCTATGGTAATTTCAGTACCTGTATTATCTTGGTTTTGACAATTATCTTCATTCTTTAGAATTGGCTCCATTTTCCCAGTTATTTATACATTGAATTATTTTGAATTGCATCTTAGAAGTTTGTATTATTCTGTGTTGCTAGTCCTCTGAAAATGTGATGGGGAATGTTTATGTGACTTGCTAGCCCTGAGCAGGGCTACTCTACTTGGTTCAGATGGTCCCTTTGTTGCATCACTGGTCAACTGTCCTCCTAGAGCCAGAACCACCAGGGTGACATGAGTACCTTAGTGCTGAGGCCTCTTGGAGCAGAGAATAATCCAAGTGGTGTGGAGTTAGTTAAAGAGATTTCCTGAAAAAGTGTCAAAATAGTTTCAATTCCAGAATACTATGAAGGAAGTAATGTTCTTTCCACAGGAACTTCTGGTTTCCCAGGAAAGATATTTCTGGAAAAGTTTCTGAGGTCTTATCTTAAGGTGAATTCAGTGGATGTTTTAGTAGGGCAGAAAGCTGGACAGACATGCCAGAAGTGAGTGGAAGAAGTCCTTAGGGGTAAGCTCTTTGACAGATTAAAAGATGAAAATCTAGATTTTAGAAAATTACAACAATCACCAGTGAACTCACCCAGCCTAAACTGGATCTTATTAAAGAAGATAAAATGGTCCTCATAGACTTTACCAATTTATTCAACTGTGCAACTACAGTATGGTTTAATGAAAATTTAAGAGATGCTGTTCAGTTAAATGTGATTGTTACAAGACAGCTGATTCTCCATGCACCACAAATGGAGACTCTGAAAGTGTTCACGCATGTCTTAACAGCATATGCCTACTGCAATCAAAAGCATATTGATGGACTAGTCTATCCACCCCGTGTAGATTGCAAGAAGTTGATTGATTCTTTAGAATGGATGGATGATTGCCTAGTAAATGATATCACACCAAAATTAACAGAAGACAGACTTAATACATATGTATACAGGAAAGCATTGGCAGAATATGTTGTATAGCAAGAAGGAGGAAAGCTCAATGTGGCAATGGTAAGGCTAGTTGAGAGGAATCTTTTCCTAGCTGGACTGATAATGAAACAGAAAATGCCCCCTCACCCCCAGCAGTGTACTTCAGTTTCTGTTAGTTGTCCAGATAACAGTTTCTGTTACAGTTCCTGTTACTTCTGTGTCTCAGAGACGGTTGGTTACTGCAATGCATAGCTGGTCACTATGGTGCATATTGTAAGAACCAATCAATAACCGCCAAACATTCTGCTTCTATACATCCCACTTGCTTATCCCATATAAGCCTCAAACTATCAAGGACCAGGGCCTGACATTTTTATAAGGATTGATTCCTTGTCAGTACCCATGATTATAAATAAATCTGCCTCCAAATCCTGGGTGACATTTCAGTGTTTTTGTTTGCCATTGCAATAACTATAATGGACCAAGTAGTCTCTTTATTGCAGCAGGGGAAGAGATTCTTTGAACAATGCATGCCTCCAACAATGCTGTTGCAGATCTTTTTCTTGTAGATATACTTGTCAACGTAAGTCTTGTGGTAGCCTGGTATTTGGGAGTTAATAGATAAGGAATATCATAATGCACAATTGTACAACAGGCAGCACTAATCCTTTCCACTGGGGTGAAGTTGAATTCCATGTAATTTCCACTTTCAAGAGAAATCCTCTCAAACAAGCCTTCAGATGGCCCAATGTAAATCTAACTAATCACTTTTTATATCATTACTGGATTGCTCTAAGCCATAAGATCCCAGAATTCCTCTATTATATCCACCTCAGGATGACTGGAAAAAGCTCAGGATGATGAAAACAATGACTGGTCTACACAAAGCTATGGTGTTTTTTGAATATTTTACAAGTAGTTCTTGGGTTTGGAATACTGATAATGTTAATATGTTAATGACTCAACTAAACCCTGAAGATAAAAAGACCTTCAATTCTGATGTATGACAACTCCATTGGATAGACTATATAAAAAACTACTGAGTGGCAACTAAGAAATATGTATTGAAGGAAGAATTGTCTTGCCTCCCTGCAGCTGGAAAACATTTGAACAAGTTGCAGAACTTACATTACGATTTCAACACTATCCTTGTGATCCTCACTTGGCGTGTTTTTATTGCAAGGTCACAGATGACAAGAAACATCTGTTATTTTGTGGTTAGTCTGTGGTACAAGTTTCTATCATACCTGAGAGCATCTAACATTATGAGACACTGAAGTCCAAGAATTTTGCATTAGAACACCTATGCGTCTGCTGGTTCAAATACACAAAACCATCTAAGATCAGTGTGTAGAGTAAAACATGGTACATTTTATGTAACATTTTAATGTTTATGCTATAAAACCTAGTGAACACACTGTTGTATGCCAGCTCAAAGCTGTCTACAAGAGCCACCAGTGCTATGATTCAACATTTTGAGCAATGGAAATAAAGGGGCAGGATGAAGACAAGATTAGGGAAATAGGAGCATAGACAAGTATAACTGTGCAATCCTGGAATATGTTAATTAAAAATGTCTTAACATGTACGTCTAATATTCAGTTCAATAGAAAGAGTTTATCTGGACAAAATACTAGCTAAGTTGATAGATACTTGATTCTTAAATGTATGATTTTTTACATCAGTTGTAATGGGTTTTAGTTTTATTATAACTATTTTTACCTCATTCTATAAGTTATTGAGTGGTGTCAAACATAAAAAATACGCCCTCATTTTTCTTTTTCTGGTTAAATGCCTGGTACAAATCATTTTTCTGTAAGTATAATCAGTTGCTTTTATAATCAGAAGGGTACTAAATACTCTATTGAGTCTAAATGGGCTTAAAAATTCATAGCAATAAAATTTTATTAGCATCAAAAAGAGTTCTTACTGTCTTTCAAATGAAATATGAAAGTGCATTATTAGGAAAGAATGTATTTGCAGCTAGTAATCACATCAAGAAAATGTCTTCATGTGTATAAACATGTACTAATTTTGACACTGAAAGTTGAATTCTTTCAACAAAAATAATGCATAATGTGTATAAAAGTACATAAAGACTTTATTTACATACCATAAAAAAAGAAAATTTTAAGAAAAATGTTGGTTGTAATCCACATGCAGTGGATTACATTACGGTAAAATTGAAATTCATCCATTTTTTTAAAGGAGATGTTTTAATGTAATTATTTCACTTACAACTTTTATGGTTCCATTTTTATTTAATAGTTCTCACTACCGTATTACATGTGTGGTTTTTCCAATATCAAGAGTACTGAATAGACACCTAATTTTTCAATGACTTCTATAGTCAGTTGTTCTGAGACATTGTATAGTTTTTAAATATCCACATTATATACTTAATAAAAATCCTAAGAAATATTGAGATGAATTCTTACCTTCCTCTTACTTGCTTTTGAGAACTGCAATTAGATATCTGAATCACCACTTTGCTAAATTTGAAATCAAAATGGGCTTGCAGGGAAACTTACACTACTACCATGTGAAAGAGGACTGTATTTGTAGGCTCCTTTGCCACTGACCACATCATCCATTTTTCTCCTTAAATATGTATGTAATGTGGACCCTCAATTCCACCACCCAAGTGATACTGACCTAAACAATGGTTGGAAGTTCTGTACCCTGTCCTAACAGACCATATAAAAACATTGCTTGGCTCATCTTGGAATGCCTCAGGGACAGTGCAGCATTTGACTGCTTAATATCCTGGTCTTAGATAATTTTTCGTATTTGGACTCTGAAATTATATTTAATTTTTGTGAACACTCATAGATATTTAAATGAATTTTTTTCTTAATTTATCCAGAATTTAGAGTAGGAGATTTTCACATTAACTATCTTGTCCTACCATCTACAGTAACTCTAACTGCATGATACATATTTAGGAAAAAGATTCTTTGACTCACATCACAAACATATTGCTCAACAGAAAAACAATGCTTTATGAAAAATTCTGAATTCAACATGTGCATATTCTCTGTTGCTTCAAACACTGTTAATACCAGAAAAGTAATTGTATTGATTGTATTTTCAAAATGGAACTAACATCCCATTTGCTGTCGAAAGCACAATATCATAAAAAATGATAAAAGCATGTTTGCAGTTATTGTCTAGGTTCCAAACATAACTAAACAAGTAAAGATTTGAAATTATGTTATATTCTATCATAGTCTATGTCCATTTTGTATTCATAATCTGTACACTTTAATAAAAATTTACATTTAGCAAGAAAAACAGATAATGAAACTTATCATTCTGTTACTGTATATGATACTATTTAATTATGTTTAGAGAGTAAAGATCATAATTATTTTACCTTGTAGAATTTGTGGAGAGTTTTAACAACTCCACACAAAAGCAATGGTTACACTTACACCATACAAATTTACTTAGACATTGAAACACATACTCGAGACATTAAAACACATCATGTGCAATTTAATGCTATTAAAGTCATCAAATTGTTCATTCTGATTTTCTGCTGTTTTTTCGATTTCTTTTTAAATACAGTTTTTCAGGCAAAACTGAAATAAAATGTATCTGTGAAACATACAAAGCACTAAATATCACTGTAAACAGTACACATCCAACTGTGAACACAAAAACATCCTAATTTTTTTCTGCATGTTTGTAATACATTCTGCCTCTTTATTTACTTGGTCTATACTAAAAAAACCCAGCGATATGTATCATGTTCTTTACAGTTTGAAGCCAGATGAAATTTCTATGATTTCAAGTAAAATTAAAATTAGAAACCTGTGCCTACTCAGAAACATATGCTGTTAAATCGTCTAGTACGTACTTACCAGGAACATATATCATAGAAAATATGCTTATCAGAAAAATCATAGCTTTATATATTTCAAAATCCAACATATTCAAAGTAATGGTTCATTGACAGAGGAATTAGTCATCATGAAATAAAAATTCATTTATTGACTTTCCACCACATGAATGTGAAGCACTTAATCATTCGTCTCTCTGTACTGATGAACACCAAAGGACTGACTGTGGCATAGCCATTGCCAACCAGCATCAAGACACAATGATGAACTAGGTCACTGTTCCACATGATTGAATAGGTGGACCCAATAACAGAGTCCAAAGTGTACACAAAAACAAAGAAACTCAAGAGCAATAATATTGTCCATGTGGCCCTTTGTTCTGGGGATGTTTTTGGAGACAGGCTGGTGCTGTGAAGATGCTGAGACTGCATTTTATGCTTGTGCAAGAGAACCACCATGTACACACTTGAGAACATCATGAGGCCGATGCAGGACATGTGCTGGAAACTCAGCAGTGAGAAAAACATATACTTAAGGAAGGAACTAATGGGTAAAAGGGAGCAGGATTTAGTAAGAAACATAACATTGTATGAGGTCACATTGGGAGTAGCAACAGTGGAGATTAAAACACGACCACTGATGACCATATTGAGGACCCATATAAAGAGAAAGCAACACAGGTTCTGATGTAGGAATTTCTGTTTGAATTTTGCCAAACAGGAGCTTCTGGGGCTGAGGGTGATGGCCTGGAGGACACTCAGCAGGCAGGTGGTACAGATGGAAAGGTCCCGCATCAACCTATTCAAATAGATAACACATGCACATGTGATGCCATCCTCCAAATCCTGATACCCAAAAACGTCTATAGCTATGAAACCCACAGTCAGGAGCATCACTACGTGGATAAAGGCCAAGTGACCAATGGTCAGATCAGTGGGTTTGGGCCTGTGTTCTGAAAGGAATGTGAGGACATGAAAGAGAAACAGAACCATGTTGGCTATAATTCCAATGCTGACTTCAAAGAAAACCATATGTTGTATGCCAACGAAACCAGAAAACCTGCTGTCCATATTCATCTTCATGGAATAGAAGCAAATAGCATATATCTGAAGAAAAGTGCAGAAAGTGCCTTATCATAAATATTACGTCCTTTATCAGTCTCAACCAACACTGTGCCTTCATGAGAATATACAGATTCACCCCAATGTGTCATTTTCCCATGCATGTACTCAAAGCCACCTCACATCCTCCAGGCGGTTTCCAGGTTCTCTCTTTGTCCCACCACTTCCTAATCATGGTTTGATTATGGGTCTTGCTAGCCTCCCACACTACCTCTGTAATGCAACTGTCATATTATGTCAAGTGTTTTAACATTTTTCTCTCATTTTAAATTTTCAATATTCTCTGTTTTCTTTGATCTTGTACCTACATTTATTGAGTCAGTTAAGGTTTCCTTGTGTGATGTGCCCAGAAAAAAACAACAAATATTTTAATCTAATTATCTAGTTATCTCTACCATTTATAGATAGCACACTGTCACAAAATACAGAAACTTGAATTGTCTTGTACTTAAAGTACAGAAATGACATACAATTATTAAATAGAAATCTACCTGATGTACATTATGAGATATATATGTAAAGTCTAAACAAATACCATTTATAGGTGTGTAACAACACTGAAGAATAATGTGTTAAAAGAATGAGATGAAATAAATTAAAGAGTGAATTACAAATTTGTTTTCACATGTGATTTCTCTGAAATTAAGCCATAGTTTAATTTTGTTTTAAACAGTTTAGTCTTAACCAATATATAACCTTTTAAATTGCTCAAGTACAATATTAAAATTTTCTAACAATGGGGAGGAATGGAATGCATTGTTTCCAGCATTTCTTAGGGGGTTGCTTAGACAAATGACTAAGGCCTGATTCAGCAGGTTTACATGGCACTCATGGTATCATGAGATCAGAGGGTCATTACCTGAAATGGGCAAAACTTCTTTGGAGCATAAAAGTTGGTTTCCTTTTCCCAAAGAACTAATCTACAAAATTGACAGAGTTTGAGACAGTCATGATCACTCTCTCATATTAGCTTCCAAGAAACACTCCAAGAGATGACAAAAAATATGATCAATTATCCAACTGTCTCCAAATTTTATAGATCATAAATATCTCCATTAGTTAAACACATATTCCAAATGTCTTTGTACTGTATTTGTATGTGATGTAAAGAAAGGTAGATAGCTAGTTATTTAGTAGCATATTATTTTGCAAAGAAATATATACTGGAGATATTAACACCTCATGAAAACAAAGTAAAGTAATTGTACCTTCATACTCATGGTTTATCCAGCTCATATATGCATATCACCACATAATTGAGGAGCTAAGGCAATGGGAAAGGATATCGCTCCATCAGCAGAATGATCTATGAGACCTTCCTGATAATACAGTTCTTGGTACTGGTGATGCTGTTAAGGTACCTAGGAGACCTAACACAACAGGCACAAAAATCTCATTTTACACACTGGAGGAAACAAGCTACCCTTGGCAAGTCTGGAGTTTAATAAGTAACTGAAAAAAAAAATCACAAGGAAAGTAATACAGAAGAAAGTCCTGAAGGAGTTCTCTTGCAAAAGGCCACACTGGAAATGAGGTAGGAAAAGCATTGTGCATCCTTTTAACCTGTCCTCTTCAGAGGCTCTCATAACTCACAGTGACCCCTGCTGTATCAACAGGCAAAATGTAATGCAGTGTATATTCTCATTAATACCATGATGATGGGCTAATTCACTGAATTATGTTGTTAACTCTTCAATTTAAAAAACCATGGACAATCTTATGGTAGATGTCATAAAATAGACAACAATTAGGAAGTATGCTCAGGTCCATGTTCTCTAGTTGGTTGCAAGACAGACCTGGGTCAGTGGGAGATGGTGAGTACTCTACTATCATGGTGCAAATTTGGGTGTTTCTGGCCTTGTGGGTGAACCCATCATAGCATGATAAAGAAAGACAATGAGGACAGCTCTTTCCACAGTTGTCAAAAGAGCATAATCCGTACATTGCTCAGGGATTAAATGATTTATGTCCAGCATGTAATCTGTTATGTTAGACATATGAAAGGTCACTCAGAAGTTTCTTATTACTGAAGCTAACAAGTCAATTTCTTGCAACTGTCTTCAATAATGTCCTTATTAATCAATGAAATTCAAAATAAAAATGGAGATGGAGTAACACTGACCATGTATATGGGAGTCAGGTAGATATGTGGGTATTTTGGTCTATAAACCCCAATGCTTGACAGAATTGGAATTGTAAAAATAAGAAAGGAACAAGGGAGAAACAACTGACACTTAAGGTGAAGGCATTGTCATGGGCAACTAGATGGTCAGTCCTGAGCCCACAGCATTTGTAAAATGTACCATGTCCAGGAAAAGGAAGAAGAGAATTCCAGGATTATATGAGGTCATGAACAAGAGCCATCCTATCCTCCAAAAATAGTGAATTACTTGTTGCTTTTCTGAATTCAAAGACTGTAGCAAATACCTTGGAAAGCGTGTGAATACTTCATGGGTATCTACAGAATCAAGATGTTTAAATGCATTTTGAGCAATATTAGGAGAAGGTCACTGCTATTCCACAGTGCAAAAACAGGGAAATCTAGTGCTGCTTTGTCATGAGACAGACTGTCATTCCTTGAAAATTCAAACAGTTGGGCATGAGAATTTTCTAGTAATATAATAAAAGGTATTTTCTGCTCTTGTGAACCAGTATTTGCTTTCATTGGTCCTCATTGCCTGTGTTCTTCATTACAAAGAAATCTGCTTCACATTTACCTGTTGCCAAAAAATGATTAAATAATCAGTGTTGGATGGAGGAATCTAGCACCTGCATATAAAGATCAGGGAAAGTGATAACATTTTGTTCTAAATTTTCCCTTAAGGATTGGTTTATGCATTATTAACAAGAACAGAGGCAGTATTTTTATACTAAAGACAAATAGAGAAAATAAAACCGGACATAAACAGTCTTTCTACTAGCCAAATTTGTGCAGAATATATTCTTAAATTATTTTTAGGAAGGCATGGGAAATACTCATTGTCATCAATTTGCATTCTTTACTGTTAATATCACTGCAACCTAATTTTCCTTGTGCTCTGATATGATATTTCTTAACAGTTAGAGCAGATGACTAATATCTGACATTACATAGAAACATAAAATTAGTGTGAAAAGAAAGGTGAATGTGACAAAAAGTTAAGACCTATCTCATAGGAATGAAGTTAAGCTTGGTGAAGAAGATACTTCAAAAGATGAGCCTTATTAAATAGTAAGTAATTTAAAACTTTTTTAAATGAACAAACAGATGCTATTAAATTGCACTTGGACATATCTTATAAAGGTTGTAGAAGAAAACTGAGAATATTTCATGAAGACTCATAGTGGAAGAGTCTTTTATAATGAGTGCAAGTACAAATTTTAAAACTATACTCTAAGCTGACAATATCTTCCCAGAGAATTGATTTAGGTAGTAAACCAAAATCACTTAATTCAGAGGAAAGAATGCTTGAAATTAGTTTAGTATTTCAAATGAAAAATCTATTAATTTGATGAGTCAGTAAATTAAAGCAGTAACTACACTTATAAAACCATTTCTACTTGCGCTAGAATGTGAACCATCCTCTGAGCTGCATGATGGCGTGAGTTGGAGAAGATACAGCTCACCCTATTAATTCTGCATTTCTTAAATATAGACCCACTTACCTTCTGGGATGTGTGGAGGGCTCCAGTGCACCTGAGAAAAGTCAGCATATTTTAAGGAAAAGTTATCATTAGCTTATCTCTCAGCAGGCCTATAATTTTAGTGTCAGCAGAAAGGTGATAAGACTCCCTTGGGGAGGACAGAACAAAGCAGTCACCACTGGTGCGTTTCACCTGTCTCAATGTTCTTTTATTCTCTGTGGGATCATAGCCATCTGAGCAGAGCTGTTCTCAAAACTTTTCTGTAAGTTCCTTTGATACATATTATGAAGGGTCACAAATGACAGAATCATGTAGTCGACATTAATTCCCTCATTTTTCCAGTAAGTTGCAATTAGTCCAAACCCAATACACATGGCATAGAGATTGGGCCCTAGACTAAGAGACTCCTGGAAGTTCCTGTGAGTTCCCAGGAGTTCTCAAGTTCTTCTCCCAATAATGTGTCATAGGTATCTTCTTCGCTAGTCTATTTCCAAATGGAGACTTTGGTTTCCAGGAATTACTAGTGACATATCTTATGATTTCCAAGTTTTTGAAATCAGATTCCAACCAACAGGATAAACTTAACTGTGAATTTAAAAAAGAAAGAATGTGACAATTGTAAAAAAAAATGCAGAGCATATGAATGATGGTTCAGGTAATTAATCATAGGCAGACTGAACAAAATTGAAGCTGATGCAGAGGCTGAGTTTCTTTCCACTCTAGACAGAAGCTGAATGATCAGCCTTCATTTTCACTAAGAGGTACAAAGAGGCAATTACTTTCTCTGAAAACACTGTATGCAAATATTTCTCAGTCGCAATATATGTTACCAAAACTGCAGGCAGAATTGTGAGATATGGAACAAAATGGAACTTTGTGAACTACTAAATATACATTAAAAAACAAAAACAATCTTTAGCCTCATTCTCAGATGTCTCAAGTACCAGAGTCAAAAGATAGTAGTCTAAAACAACTAGTATCGATATGCCAAAAGTTAATACAGATATAATAGATGACAAGATTGAGTATTTCTTGAGAAAACTGAAAACTAAATCTTGCAATATGAGCTATATAATATTTCTCATGAATGGGCCCAAGGAGGATCAGACATTACATAAATAGTACTTCAGGAAATACATGTCAAAAATCATGCAGTACATAAAAAAAAAGTTTTAAATATAAAATGTATGTAACTAGGTTTTGAAGCATCGCATCATAGCAGCAATGAGAACACAAGAAAGACAATGCAGAAAATCTTTGGAGAAAAAAAGTGCCCCAACTTGTCAACCATCAAAAAATACATCAACCAAGAAAGTTTAAATTTGCTACAAAAAATAGAATTAATTAAATGATATCTCAGACTACTGCAAATATGTCAGAGTGCTAAGTAGTGACAAAAAACCTCTTAGGAATTTGGAGTTCAGACAGTAAAATATAGTCATGTAGGGAAGAGAAGAAGGGGGGAAAATGCATCCCTGGGACCCAGCAAGGATCTGAAATGAGAACTGGAGTCCAACTGGAGAGCAAAGTGAGAGAATTCACTACAGAAGAAAGAAGTGGTAAGTGGTACTTTCTCCCTGATCCCTGATTCATGGTGTTGGTGGGGGGTCATCTTGAACCTTCAGAGGCATTGATGACTATTGCTGACCCTAGACGCCTCCCTGAAGAAATGTACCAGTGGAACAAAGCAGGAAAAGCTATGGACTGCAGTGGCTGCTGAGTGATTGCAATCTGGTTTGGGAGTTCCCGGGAGGATGCAATTGCCTGGACACTATTATGAACAGTGGTCAACTGAATTCAGTACTCCAAAAAGCTTCTGTTTGGCTCCATCTATTGGGTCAGTGTCAGGCTGAGGCACAACTGTGGCAGACACTCAAGGTCTGGGAGAAAAACTCAAGCCCTCCCCATGAAGCACTCAAAGTGTTGCCAACTCAACAACTTGGGTTACAGCCTCACAATCAGAAACCGGATGGAGTTTGAAATTCAGTGGAGCTACTCTATATGCTGAAAACTAAAACTAGACCCAAGTCTATCACCATGCACTAAAGTCAAACTGCATCAAAGATCTAAATATTAAAACAGAAACACTAAATCTACTGGACAACAAAGTAGGTAGAAATCTTGAAGACATAGGAGTAGGTGGAGAATTCATGAACAAAAGTCAAACTGCATGGGAAACACTTCCCAGAATCAACAATTGGGATCTTGTCTTGTTAAAAAGTTTTTGCATGTCAAAAGAAATCTCCAACAGAGTGAAAAGAAAACCCACAAATTGGGAAAAAATTTTAGTCAACTGCCCTTCAGACAAAGGTCTTCTATCTAGAAC
>RJWT010034327.1:0-13686 GCA_004365215.1 Cuniculus paca
CTTTCCCAATATGTATTGTGCATTTTGGATCCCACTAATTCCTTTAGCTTGTTATACTAGAGAGACAACACAAAACGAACCATTTCATCCATGAGCATGATCTCAAGTTGCCTCTATCCACCTACAAGAGCCTTGAGGTTATCTTCCTTTATAGCTGAGTAGGTTTCCACCACATAAAATGCCATGTCTTGCTTATCCATTCTGCAATTAATGGGCGGGCTACCCCTACTTTTTTTCTGGTTCCCTGTCACATAGGGCATTGTTCTGTCTCCTTTGACTTTCAGTCTATGAATTTCCTTTCTAGTTAAATGTGTTTCTTGTATAGAGCATACTGATGGATCCTGTCTCCTGATCCACTCTGCCTGTGTTTCTTTCTATTGGTGCCTTGAGGCCCTCTTGTAGTGCATTGTCTCTGCCGTGCTATTTTCGTGCCATTGGCTCCCTATTTTTCCTCTCCATTCAATCGACTGGCCCCACTTGATGGTCCCCCTCTGCTGTTGTTGCTGGGACTATGGTCCTTTTTCTCTCTCTCTAGAATGTCCTTTAGTATTCTTTGTAGGGTTGGTTTGGTGGTCATGAATTCCTTGAGTTGTTCTTTGTCATGGAAGTATCTTGTTTCTCCATTAATTTTGAAAGAAAGTTTTGCAGGGTACATGAGTCTGGGTTGGAAGTTGTTTTCTTTCAGGACTTGCAATACTTCACTCCAGCCTCTTCTTGATTTGATGGTTTGTGTTGAGAAGTCTGTCATGATTCTGATGGGTTTTCCTTTATAGGTTAGTGTTCTTTTCTCTAACAGCTTTAAATATTCTGTTCTTGAATTGAATTTCTGGGATCTTGATTATTAAATGTCTGGATGTAGATGTGTTTTGGCTATGGCTAGCTGGAGTTCTATATGTCTCACTTACTTGAATGTCACTTCCTTTTTCCATGCTTGGGAAGTTCTCAGAAATTATTTCTGTAAATAGGATCCTGATGTTATTTGTCTTGACCCCTGGTTTTTCACTCACATTTTTAATTCTTAAGTTATGTTTCCTTGAATTGTCTTTCAGTTATTGAATTGTTACTTCCTGAGTCCTTGTTATTCTTGAGTTTTTCTTAGTTGGTAGATTTTCCCTTACTGCTTCAATTTCATTGCCCACTACTGGATTATGCAAGATTTTTAAGTCTTCTTGGTTCAGGTTTTGTAATTCATATGCATCTAGGAGTACCTCTATTTCTTCTGAGTCTCCAGTTTTTTGGTATATAGGGTTGTGAATAGTTGCTAATAATTTTCTGAATTTTGGCAGCATTCATTGAAATTTTACCTTTTTCATTTCTCATTTCATTGATTTGCATCTTTTCTTTCCTTTTTCGGTAAGATTGACTAAAGGTTTGTCTATTTTGAGCCAGTTCTCTTTTTTTGGTACTGGGAATCAAACTCAGAGCATTGTACTAGCCAGGCGGACACCTGTGCCCCTGAGCTATATTCCCGACCAAACGAGCTGTTTGATTCATTGATTCTTTTGTTTGTTTGTTTGTTTGTTTGTTTTAGTCTCCATTTCATTGACTTCTGGCCTGATTTTTATAAATTCCTTTCTTGTGCAAGCTCCAGGTTTGGATCGTTGCTGTTTTCTAGGACTGTGAGATGTCTATTTGGGTGCATTCTGTTTCTGATGAGGGCATCCACAGCTATCAACATCCCTGGGATGACTGCGAAGGCCCTTCCTAAGCAGACAGGAAAGCTTTTTACATCGCTTCTGTTATGGCATACTCAAGAAATTCACCCATGGGACACCAAGATCTCAGAAACAAGTGAGGTTTATTTCAAGCTGCAGAGGTCAGTCAGTTTTTGTCATTGCAACTCCTGGCTACTGCTGACTGGTGTCGATTCCTTTGTCCCCTTCTGTTATATACCCCTGTATGAGTTCACAAGGTCAGGCAGTTTCCATGGATACCACCTTTTTGCAGCACTATCATTGCTTTGAAATGTTACAAGACCTTCTTACACATCTGGTTAATGGACACACAGAATGTGGGCACCAGGCGGTTTGGTGCCTTGAGATAAACCTGTCTGTTTCCCTTTCCATCATTTTTATGGCCAATTAAGTGAAAAGAAGAGGTTTTTTGGGGATTTGGCCAAAGTTCACTCACTGTTTGAAGTCTAACTGCCAACCAGGTGTCTAAAGTATAACCTATAGGCCATAAAATAAGTGAAGTTTTCAAGACTAGGGTTGGGGGGTTTCAAAAGGAAAAAAAGGCAGAGAAAAGAAAGCAAATAGTGGGAGTGATGAACAGCCTCACACTATATACTTTCCTGTTTTAATTAGTGGGAGCTTTGGTCCTTGGCATCTATCCCAATGCCATGTCCTTGCTCCCCTTCCTAAGAGCCCTAACTCATCATTTAGGTCCTCAAATGCAGCCAGTAGGCCCAGAAAACAATTTCTCCTGTGTCCCCCAGGCCTGGTTTGCTAGAATTTCTTTGCACATCTTTCTCTTCCTCTGAACTGGAATTGGTGTCTGACTGTGTCCAGGTTCCTTCCTTGCCCTGGACAGCAGGGGCTACACCTGCAATACAGGAGGCTGAGGTCAGGTAGGTTGACCTGTCTGTAGCCTTGGTCTGTGGAAATCACATCTCCAGGCCTCAGTTGCCACGTCTACCCAAATAGCCTCTTACTACATCCCAGTGAAAACCAGAACCCTTAGGGCATGTCCATCAAGGACAATGCAGGGTGTCACAGTGCTGATGCTGTGGACTGGCAGATCCTTTGCCATGAGAGGCCATCATGTGCATGGCCTCTGTGCACCAGATGCCACTAGCAACCCCACCCATCTATGGTACAAAGTATCTCCAGACCTTGCTAAAAGTCATCTGGAGGACCAAGGTCACTGGTGGTTGAGAACTTCTGTCTAATACAATTTTTGTCAGGTCCTAAGAACTAAGTAAAAGTGTATTCTCTCCTCCTTCAGCTGTGGAAGGGATGTTAAATGCTTTCCTGTCAGCTTAGGAAGGACCTTCAGAGATCACTATGCAGATAGAAAAACAAGACTCAAAGAAGGGAAGTTAGCAGCCTCGGGTCACACGGCTTGTCATTGTAGAGTGAAGTAGGAACAACAGACACAAAGCCTCCTTAACAAAGAGACCAGAAAACACACTGGTCTAATTAAGCAAGCTTTGACCTTTGTTCCACAAGAGCCCAAGGGTGAAAGGTCAAGGCTACTGGAGCCACTGTGCCCTCCTCAAGGTCCGGCTCACATCCAGGGCAGTTGCTTCTATGGTTGTCATGTCTAACTGGTGGAAAGGGGGAGCCTAGCAGTGTTACAGGCAACTGAGTTACATAGAAATATCATAGGCAGTCAGACAGGGCTAGGTCCTCCAAGGAGCCAGTGCAGAAGCCCAGATACCTTGCAACTGTGGGGGAGACAGATACCTCCTGTTGTGGACCAGGCCTCAAGACAAAAGATCAAACAAATGCACCCACTTCTGAGGACTGATATTCTAAGTAGGTATCTAGCACCCTGTGGAAGCCAGGAGTCACTATCCCAACCCTGTACATACGGGAAGAGTCACTGCTTGTTAAGCATGCTCGCTGGCTACGTGACTCGTTTCCCTGTTTGTCCCCAACCTAATCAACTTTACCTGAGCAATTAATCTTATTGGTTGAGCATAGTTCTGTCCCACCTTATGCCCACCTTGTGAGTTCCCAGGTTTCCCCACCTTGGACCCATCTCACCTCATGATTTTACTCTATAAAAGCCCCTAGAAAAGACAGTCTTTGGCAACCCACTCAGGACTTCTTCTGTCCCTCAGACAGAAGCTGTCTTTCTCTCAGTAAATATATTCTGCTCTTAACCTCCGTTGTTCCTAAAATTCATTCTTCGATTTTAGAGAACACAAGCTCATACCAGACATGTAGTAGATTGGGAGTTTCATTCCCCTGTATCAGAAAGAAGTAGAAAGATCGCACTGAATTTTTAATCCCAAGGTGAAATTTGAACCTACACCATCAGTCAGACCTAGTTGTGATGACTCTTAGATGCAGGGAAGGCTGAGAAATGGCAACTCTACTGGGCAGTCATGCAAGGATAAACTCGAGAAGGAGCACATGAATGAACAGTAGCAGGCTCAGCTCACAGAGACAAAATAAAACCCCAAGCTCTCCCTGAACCATGATTCTCTCTCTTTTCAGTCCTTTACCAGTCAGTCAACAGACAAAGGGTGGAGGTCATCACAGCAATTTCCCTACAGTATGCAGAACTGACCTTTACTGGGGCTCACTGAATATCAGGCCCTGGTAACACACTTCCTGTTCATCAAGCCCAGTGATAAAGATGTGACAGGTGAGAAACTGAGGTTGCAAGGCTTCAGTTCCTTTCCCACTATAAGGGAGCAGGAGACTCCTGCTCAGACCTTCTGGCTCCTCCTTACCCTATGCTGCTGAGCTGAGACCCTAGGAGGAGGTTTGGAGAAGCACTGGGCTGTGGATCTGATGTAACTCCAAGCGACTCCTGAGGGCTCCATGAGAGACACAAGAGATGACCCTGTCTGGGAGGAGTGACCCAGGGATGACATCAGAACCTCTAAAGAGAATACAAGGGAAGTATGATTACCCTCAATCTGTTAGATGTCTGATATGTGAGTTTGTGTTCTCCAAAGTAGAAGAATGAATTCTCAACACAGGTTAAGAGTAGGAAATATTTTATTGCAAGATAAAAATTTCCTGTCAGAGGAATAGGAGGGGGCCTGAATGGGTAACCTGAGGACTTCACTTCTCAGGGGAAGTTTTATAGAGCATAACCATGTGGGTAAAATGTGGGTTACAGCTATGATCAACCAATAAGATTATGAATATAGATGCTTAGGTAATATTGATCCAATGGGGAAGTAAGTCATGTCATGAGCAGGCAGGAAAGAGCAGAGAATTTGTCAGGTAGGTGATGGATCTGGAGGTCTTGGCTGCCCACTGAGGTGATTGATGCCTATCTAGGCTGTGTTGGACCAGGTGTTATCACTTATCTCACCCTTTGGGAATTATGTAGGTCTGGTCCTTTTGTTGTTATCTTGAGGCCCAGCCTCTAACTGATGCCTCAGCTGTAGGGTGCTTTCACCTTTTTTCTTGGTTCCCTCAAGGGCCCAGCCCTGTCTGACTGCCTATAATATTTCTACCTAACTTAGCTGTCTATGATAAGAGGGCCTTGGAAGAATCAGCAGCTGGGCAGTGTTGGTGTGGCCTTGGACTCCTGACCCTGCATCTCCCAGGCCCCAGAGAAGCCTCTCCTGGAGTTGTACAGACGCTGAACACAAATGTTCTGATCCCTAGGGATGTGTGCCCTCCTGAGAAGAGAGGCTGCTTGGATCCTAAATCCACCATGTGTCAGGTGGTCGCCTGGGCTGTCTTCCCACAGAAAACTTGGCTGCAGAAGAGGTGGAGTCTCATCCCCACAGTGCAAAGAGGAAACCATTGGCCAGCCTGGGACTAGGAGAGGATAGCACGAGGGGACCTCATCTGGTCTGAGTAGAAGGAGGCTGGGCCCTGTACCCAGAGTCCCCTCCTGCCTCTCAGGAACTGTACCTTTGCTCCTCAATAACTATTCCTACTCTTAACCACTGTTGTTCCTAAAATGCATTCTTTGATTTTAGAGAAAATGAACTCTGTGTATTAGACTTCTAGCAGGCTGGGAGTTACAATATTCCCTTTATAGAGGTCTTAATATCATTCCTATTGAAAGGTTTCTATCCTAATATAAATTACTGGACATAATGGCAGTAGCATAGCCGAACCACTAGCCCCTCCCTCACCGATTACAGCTTCCTCCTATGTGCACCGAAATGCCGAAATTCCCACCAGTCGGTTACACATCATCAGTGCTCGCCAGCAGCGCCGGCCTCTTCCGGTCAGGGATCTTATAACCCCCACCCCCTCCATAGCCGGTGGAGGAAGTAGTTCAGCCACACTGGGTGAACATTCCTCTCCGTGTCCTCACCCCCAATAAATTTGTCCCTTAGATATCTCCTGCTTCTCTACTGGGCCGAAATACTCTATCTCCTGCTTCTCTGCACAGCTTTTAAAATATCCTATCACCTATATCATTTGGAGGTCCCACCAAGATAAAAGGTAATTGGATGGAGGAAAGAATCTGTTTTTGTTTTATGAGTTCTGGGTTGTGACCCACTTAGGTAATCAGAATTGTATGCCTTAAATTTTATGCCTTGTTTCTCTTTTATACATCGTCTTTTGTTAAAATGATGATAAATTTAAGGTGAGAACATGAAAAAATCATACTATTTCTTTGATGAGGCATTTTATTTTTGCAGGTAAGGTCTTATATTCCTCTTTTATATATGCTGCACTTAGACTCACTTGACCTGTTTTGACTGCTGTAGTTATTTTAGGCAGCAGCACTAGGGAAAAATTGTGTTAGAGCGCCACCTATTGGAATTTGATACTAACTATAGGGTAAAATGTCTTAAATTTTACTTATATATGTGCCCATTAAAAAATCACGGACCCCTTCTGCCAGTTAAAAGACAATAGGTCAGTGGCCATTCTTAAGACTTGGGGGATGGGTTTCATTGAGATAGACCGTCCCAATCCTCCTCTAGAGGAAATATTGAGCCTGTTCTACCTCGGTTTCCTTTCTAGCCTAATCTTCTGCTGGTAAGTAGGCAATCTCAGCTCTTGGGCTCGCCTATTCTCACCTTTCTAGGCTGAGAGAGGCGACTCATGTCTCTGTAACTCATGGTGAGCATGAGAAAAAGACTTCCTCTTTTCTGATCTCTTTCCTGATCTTTCCTGCCACTTTGCACTTTCCTTTTTAGAGGCAGGTATAATTAGAGAGAAAGGAGCTTTTCCCTCCTATTCAACAACTAAGAACCTTACAGTTGAGCCTGTAGAAAATGAATGTTTATTAACACAGAAGACAAGGAAGTCATCTGAAATGCAGATAACTCAAATTTTTATCTGTCTCTTATAGACAGATCCCCTAGCACCTTCTGTCTCAATCAATGAAATGTTGAACAGACAGGCAGCTGGATTCCTTTCCAGAGACAGATCTCTGGTTGCATGGACCAATGGAAACTGTGGGGTCATGGCTAGGGTGACTCTGGCGGATTCCCAAAGGTTCCTCAGTGGAAGCTGGGTCATAACAGCCCAACTGGGTAACCAGCAGAAAAATCTCTACCAATCTGTTGTCCCTACCTACACTCATCAAAACTTTTCTCTCTATGCTAGTGAGTTAGAAACCCCAGTGATCCTCCAACTCACTGGGAGTTAATCTAAATTTAGAACACCTTGATTAACTAAATCACCTTATAGCTAAACTGCCCCTGCTTCCAAGAGATCAAACTAAGGCAGCTTGCAACAGCTGTTTGCTTTTCATAGAACAACTATCAGAGAAGCGATTTACATTTTTGACTTACATATGCTAACTAGGAATGAACAAAAGGTTTTAGTCAGCCTTTCTCTTTTGTCATGTAGATGTAAAGAGCTGATGGATATGTCTTTACTAACATGAAAATTGTGGTTGCTAGGCAATGGATATAAGTTTAACCTGTAAGCTTCAGAGACATAGAAATTTTAGAATAGACTTTAACAAGGTATAGCCTTGTCTTGCTGCTAAGAAGACTGCCTAGGTGACTGCCTAGGTGATGAAGTAGTTAGCACAAATGTTTCAGAGGCTTCTTTGCCCTAGGGCCCATGGCAAACTTCCTCCAAGCCATTTGTTTGCTTCCGTCTATCTTAGAGGTGATCTCTTTTGCACATTGAGAAGAAACTTCAACTATTTCCAACCTGTTCTTTGATATTTTCTCATGGTCAAAAATTAGAAAGCAGTGGTTTAGATCTCTTGATAATTGGTTTTGCTAGCAATGCTTCCTTCTTTATGCTTTTGAAAACAACTGCTGGAGTAAAATTTGAGTTCCTAGGGAAGATAGAGTTGTGCACCATTAAATGGGTAGATAGTCTGCCCTGATTTACGTTTTGGTCACTCTCCAGACAGCAGCCACCTGCCCTGGAGCTGAGCCAGCTTGGAGGATGCCTTGAGGATATAGAAATCTAGTCAAATTAATGGGATGCAAATTATTTCTCTTGCATTTCAGAAATATGAACCTCAGTCTCAAAATCTCTTACTCCTTTGGAATGTATTCTTAAGCATTGGAGGATGTTTGACCTTCACACATTGAAAAAGAGTAGTTTAATATTCTTCTGCACCAAGCATGGCCTGCCTACCCACTAGAGCCAAAATGGAATGCAGAGGAAAGTACTGATTATGATACTATTTCACAGCTAGAATTGTACTGTAAGAGAGAGGGGAAATGGTCAGAATTACCATATGTTCAGACTTTCTTTATATTAAGAGATAATCCTTACTTGTGTTCAAAATGTAAATATAAGCCATAGGAAATCCAGACATCTCTGGCCTCTGGGGCATCTACTATCACTAAGCCTGAGATTTTCCATTTTTGCCCTTTGGAACCTGAGGATGAGGTTTCCAAGACAACCTTAATCAAAGTCCCACCTACCATTGCTGAATCTGAGGGTATTTCCAAGACAATCCTTATCAAAGCTTCGACCGAGCCTAAGATTTTCCCCACTTGTCCTTTGGAGCCTGATGTCCCTCCCCCTTACCCTTTGGGGCTAAAGGTGAAGCTTCTAAGTCAGGCATAATTGAATTCTCTACTAGGAAATATCCACTCATAGCTGGTTTTGCTCAAGTCCCTCAAGGACAGTATCTTTACAAGAAGTAAATGGTGAATTCAGACATGCTCGTGTCCACCTGTCCTTTCATATCAGTGATGTAAAACAGGTGAAATGAGATCTGGGAAAGTTTTCAGACCACCCTGACAAGTACATTGATGTCTTTAAAGGACTGACTCAGACCAAAGAGTTAGACAGGAAAGCTGTGATGTTACTCTTCAATAAAACATTGGCTTCTCATGAAGACAAGCAGCATTACAAGCTACTATTACATTTGGAGTGGGACATCATATTGATGATTTTAGAAGGCCAGAAGATCAACAGCCAGGGGAACAGCCAGTGCCTACTGGAGCCCAAGCAGTCCCTAAGCAAGATCCCTGCTGGCCACCAACCAGATGGGAGATTGGAATAGGAGGCATCCTCAGACATGTATTCTCAAAAGTCTAAGAAGGATGAGTACTAAACCCTTCAATTATTTTAAACTGTCAGCTATTTGGCAGGAGAAAAATAAAAACCACTCTGCCTTCTTAAATTGTTTACAGGAGGCATTAATAAAACATATATCCCTGGCTTTTGATAGAAGGACAGATTATTCTTTTTTTGTTTGTTTTAAAAAGAAAAAAAGCACAGAATAATAAAAAAGCAATCAAACACACAAAGAAAAACAACAACAACAAAAGCCAAATGACAACAACATCAACAACCATTAAAAAAAATAGGACACAGGATTTCAAAACAAAATGGTAGAAATTTAACCATGGTTGTTATATTGCATAGTGTTATCTTCAAAATAGTTGCTCAGGATACCAGATACAGGCATGCAAGATTGATCAAACAGTATAATTTCCTTTTGAGCAGTTTCTTTCCCTTTCACTATATCTATTGTAACTTTTGGATCTTATTTACTTTCAGCTTCTTACACCAACAAGACAATACGGTGTATACACATGTGAGTCTCATTTATTTCACTTATGAGTATGGTCTCTAGTTGCATCCATTTACCTATAAAAGTCTCTAGTTTATCCTTCTTCATAGCTGAGTAGTCCTCCACTGTATAAATTTTTTTAAAAATTCTGTATTATTTCTATGCTTTTTTCTGTTTTGTTTTTTAAAATGAAAAAAACATTAAGTCAAAAATACCACATCTTTTTTATTCAATCCCCAGTTGATGAGCATTTGAGTTGTTTCCAAGATCTGGCTATTACAAATTGTGCAGCTATAAACATGGGTGCACACATATCGCCGTGGCATGATGTTTTCAATTCTTCTGGGAAAATACCCAGAAGGAGAATAGCTGGGCTGAATAGAAACTTAATGACAGTTTTTTGAGGAAACTCCACACTGATTTCCACAGTTGTTTTACCAGTCTGCACTCCCACCAACAATGTAGAAGGGTTCTTTTTTCCCCACAAGCCCTCTAGCATTTGTTGTATGTTGATTTCTTGATGATAACCATTCTTTCTTTCATGGAAGTATCTTAATTCTCCATTGATTTTGAAAGATAGTTTTGCAGAATACATCAATCTGGGTTTGAAGTTATTTTCTTTGAGGGCCTGAAATATTTCACTCCAAGCTCTTTTTGACTTGATGGTTTGTGTTGAGAAGTCTGCCATGATTCTGATGGGCTTTGCTTCGTAGGTGATATTTCTTTTCTCTGACAACGTTTAGTATTTTGTTGTTGTGCTGAATTTCTGGGATCTTAATTAAAACATGTCTGGGTGAAGATTTATTTTGGTTATGGCTAATTGGAATTCTTTATTTATTTATTTATTTTTTGTAGCACTGAGGATAGAGCTCACGACCTTATGCTTGCCAGGCAGGCACTTAGGCCACTGAACTACATCCCTGGCCCTTGTCTTTTTGAGACAGGGTCTCACTATGCCATTCAGACTGGCCTTGAGCTCACTTTGTAGCCCAGGCTGGTCTCAAACTCGCAATGATCCTCCTGTCTCAGCCTCCTGAGTGCTGGGATTACAGGCATGTGCCACCAGGCCTGGCTGCTAATTGGAATTCTATATGCCTCGCTTATCTGTATGACAGATACTTTTCCCATGCTTGGCAGATTTTCTGCTATTCTTTCTGTAAATAGTCTTTTTATGTCATTTGTGTTGACTCCTTTTTTTGTTGACACTTATCAGTCATATTGTTTTTCCTTAGCATCATCCTGCAGCTGTTCAATTGTTGTTTCCTGGTTTTTTGTTATTTTTAAGAGATATTTCCTTTCACCCTGTCTTCAAGGTCTGAGAGTCTATCTTCAGCTTCATTCAAGTGGTTTTGCCAGCTTTCAAAGGAATTTTCAATTTCCTGAATATCTCTTTGAATTCGTTTTATGCATTCTATTTATTTCCTACATTGTTCATTCAAGGTTTCCCTCACTTTCTTATGTTCCTTTATTTTTTATCTATGTCTTCTTTGGATATAATCAACATTTTTTTCATAACGTTTGTCATTTCTTTTTTTTTTTTTAACCTGAGAGATTATTTCTGATCTGATTTCCTCTGTAGCCTCATGGAGTAGTTTCTTTACTTCAGTTGCTATCATTTCAGAAATTTCAGTTGTGCTGTTTCCAGTGTCTTCCATGTTCCTGTCTCCTGGGCACATTCTCAGTGGGTTGGAGGTCTGAGACTGAATTTTGCTGTTTTGTTTTGTCATTTTCCTAGGTTCCTCCAGACAAACTGATTAAGTTGAAGGCACTTACCATGATGACTGTCCTGTGGTATAAAGGGATGGACCAGACACCTGGGTTCCTCTGAATAGAGGTTCTTGAGGTGATGGAAAACTGATGGACAGGGCTTCTTCCCTCCTTCAGCTCCCCTCCGTAGTGGAGGACTTCTGGGTGAAACTCTTCTAGACCTGTGCTTCTCCGTGGGGTTCACCATGGATGGTGCCTGGGTGCTGCACTGGCCTGGGCAGAAATGGCTCCTCTAAGACCTATGAGTTTGGCTGGAGTGCACCCCTGATGGATGGCACTGAGCTGTTGCACTGGGTTGGATGGAGGACTGATGCTCTAGGACCCACACAGCTAGATGTAGTGCACCCCAAAGTATGACACTTGGGCTGTATGGAGCTCAGAACTTCTGGGAACCATGTGGCTGGTGAGGCACTCCTTTGATTGTGCCAGGATGCTGGGCTGGGCAGTGCTTGGATCCTTTGGCACCTGCATGGCTAGCTGGGGTGTACCCCCAAACTACGGCACCAGGGCCTTGCACTAGGCTGGGTGGAGCTCAGAACCTCTGGCACCTGTGTGGCTAGCCAGGGTTCTTCCTTGATGGAGGGTTCCATGGCTCTGGGCTGGGCTTGGCAGGGCTCAGTACCTCTGGGACCTGTGTGACAGGCTGGATGCTCCCCTGATGGACTGCACTGGGATGTTGGGCTGGGCAGAGATCAGATCCTCTGGGACTTACATGGCCATCCAGGGTGTACCCCCAAACTATAGCACCAGGACTTTGCACTGGGCTGAACAGAGCTCAGAACCTCCAGGACTCACATGGTTGGCTGGGTGCACCTGGACAGATTATTCTTAAAGACAAATTTATTACCTGGTCAGCCTCAGATATTAGAAAAAACTACCAAAGATTGCTTTTGCTCTAGATAGCTCACTTGATACTTTAGTAAAGATTGTTTCCTCAGTATTTTATAATTAAGAGCAGGAGCAGGCCAAAGGAAAGAAACAGAGGGACCAAGAGAAAGTGGCTGCCTTAGCAGTAGCTCTAAAAGAAATAGACTGTAATTTAAATTCTCAAGATTCTAAGAACTCAGTGACTAAACTCACCTGCTACTGCTGTAAAGAGCCAGGTCACCTTAAGAGGGGCTGTGACAAGAAGCCCCCTGGACTATTCCCTGATTGCGAGGGTGAACACTGGAAGCTGGACTGCCCCCTGAGGGAGAGGCCTCAGGAATCAGACCCATCTTACCAACTGGTCCAGCAAGACTGGAGGGCCCCAGGGAACTCTCCAGACTTTCACCTCTATGGAGGAGCCCCGGGTAATCATGACTATAGAGGAAAAGGAATGAGTCTATTTCTGGACACTGGCATGTGTCTCTCAGTTCTGCTTTTCAACCCTGGTCTTCATTCTAGCCATCACACCTCAGTGAAAGGAGTCACTGGAGAGGAGATAACTTGCTATTTCTCACAACCCTTAGGCTCATTCCTTTTTAATCATGCCTGAAAGTCCAGTTCCCTTTATGGGGAGAGATACTTTATTTTTTTAAATGCTGTAATAGGTCGGGTACACTGCTTTCCCCTTGTGGAGACACAAATAAATCCTAAAACAGAGCAGTAAGAGCTGCTCCAATACAAATACATCTCAAAGAAAAAATACTATTTTTCCTCACCAGTGACAATGTCCTCTAAGACCTGAAGTTCAGAGAGAATTATTGCCTGTAATTGGTAATTTAAGGGCACAGGGCTTACCTAAAATTTGTAACAGCCCATGCAACACTCTGATCTTGGGAGTTCAAAAACTCACTGAAGAATGGAGATTGGTACAGGACCTTAGATTAGTAAATGAGGCATTAGTGCCAATCCACCTAGTGGTACCTAACCTGTCCACTCTTTCTCAGATCCTGGAAGATGCCAGTTGATTTTCAATGTTAGATTTAAAAGGTGCTTTCCTTTGTATTCTTTTATATCCAGATTCCCAGTTTCTTTTTGTTTTTGAAAATCCTCATGACCAGGCCTCTCAACGACTTGAGCTGTTCTTCTTCAAGTGTTCAGAGATAGTCTTCATCTTTTTGGGCAAATGCTTTCCCATGAATTGATGTGTTTTGCATTTTCCCAAGTCACAGTCTTATAATATATAGATGATGTCCTGTTATATAGCCTCAGGGGAGGTTTCTAGCCAAGGCACCTGCCCTAGCAAAGATTATAAGGTCTCTAGGTCTAAGGCACAAATTTGCAGCCTTGAAGTAAAATATTTGGGTCTTATCATACCTAAGGGAACCCAAAGACTAGGGAGGAAAGAATTAAACCAATACTTTCCTTCCCACAACTCAAGACCTTAAAACAGTTAAG
>RJWT010034328.1:0-13693 GCA_004365215.1 Cuniculus paca
TAATGGCTGAATAATACTTCATAGTGTATACCTAGAACATTTTCTCAGTTCATTCTTCCATAAAGTGATACCCAGCTTGATTCTATACCTTGGTTATTGGCAGAAGTGGTGGAATAAAAATCCGAGAGTAAATGTCTCTTCAAAACACTGATTTCATATCCTCTGAGAATATAACCAGCAGTGGGATTGCTGAAAAATATGAAAGTTCTATGTCTAGTCCTTCCATATCGCTTTCTATAAAGGCTGTACTACTTTACATTCCCAACAGCATATGAAAATTCTGCTCTCCCTGCATCCTCATCAGCTTTGTTATTTGTCTTTTTAATAACTCTAACTCGAGCTGCATGTGGTGGCTCATGCCTGTCATCCCATTACTTGAGAGGCAGGAGGAACACGAGTTTGAGACCAGACTAGACTACACAGTCATTGTGAGTTCAATGCCAGCCTGAACTGAACAGCAAGACCCTGTCTCAAAGAAACAAACAAAAATTTCTAACTGGAACGAGATGATATTTTATTGTTGCTTTAGCTTTCCTTGATTTTTAGTGATGTTGAGCATTTTTTCATATACTGTACTTGCTGACAATTTATACTACACAGATTTTTTTTAAAGGGAAGTCTACTCAGGTTATTTGCTCATTTTAAATCAGATTATTTAGCAATTTTGAGAGTGTTGAGTTGTTTGTGTTCCTTATATATTCTGCAATGCATATTCTTGCAATAAATTGATTTTCCAATTTTTGAAAATCTCTTGTCTGTAAATGCATGGATAGTTTCCTGGATTTTCTATTCTGCCTCAGTGGTCTATTTGTTTTTATGCCAATACCATGCTATTTTTGTCATTATAGTTTTGCAGTATGCTTTGAAATAAGGTATTGCAATACCTCCAACTTTGTGTTTTCTGGTATACCAATCATCTTTTCTATTTACAAACAAATATAGAAAATTCTTTTTTATATTTTTCTGTGGAGAATGTCATTGGCATTTTGTGAGGAATTGCTTTGACTCTGTAGATCATTTTATATGGATATTTTAACATTAGTTCTTCCAGTCCTTGAGCATAGGATATTTTTCCTTTTTTTTGTTCTCTTCATTTTTAGTAGTTTTAAAATTTTAATTGTAGAGCTCACTCATTTCATTCCTCCATACTTTTTTAGCAATTGTGAATGGAATTATTTTATAGATTTCTTTCTCAGTGATTTCATTATTGAAGCATAAAAATGCTGCTAACCTCTGTATTCTGTAAAGTTACTGGATTCATTTATCAGTTCTAACACTACATGGCTCATTTTATATGAATATACTTTTATAATACAGCATTGCCTAATGCAAGTTTAAGGGTGATATGGAATTTAAGTATGTTTGCCTGGAGAAAAGATAGTAGCAAATGAATCGAGGAATGAGGGAGCTGAGAGTAAGACGAGCATCTCAAGCTCATGAACTGTAGTAAGAAGTCTTATAAAGGCAAGTACTCCCAAAGGCTGGTTGCAGGTAAAGAGTGCCAACAAACAGAAGAAAGTTTAAAACATTGCCTATTTCACAATTTTGCCTATGAGTAGTCTTTTAAAAAGAACACAGAATAAAGAACTGCATCATTTTTACTGTATTCCAAAAGTAAGGGTACTAAACTTGCTTGCTCTCCATCCCAGCTCATCTCTTGAGATACACACAATTGTTTTTCATAAAATGGAGGAAGCTACTGATTTAGCCAAGATAGTGTGTAGCTTATGCATTGGCAGGGGCTACCAGAAATTTTAAAACAAGCCAAATTTTAACAATATGATACTTGTCATATTAAAGCTCTGCATATGATATTTACTGCTTGGTATGAACTATTGTAAAATGCATTTTAACTGATTTAAAACTTAAGCAGCCCTTTGAACTGAGTACTTCCTTTATTCCCATTAAAGGTATGAAAACTGAAGTTAAGATAGGTCAAATAGATTGTCTCAATTTGAGATTGTACATGCACAGATAGTACTCAAGTCCATCTGTTGGATTCCAGATTATTTTTGTTAACAACTATGATCACTCTAAAACCTGTTAGGAAATTTTGGTATGAATTGCTGAGAGCTGATATGCCAAATAAAACTAATTAATTTTTAAATTCCTAAGAGAATCATTAATCAGGTATCTTTTATACATGGTCAATATATTACATCTTCTTTTTTGTAAACCTATTTCAAAAATCAAAAAACAATGCTTTAATACCATATGAGCACATTTAGGGATCTCTCTTACAGTGAAGAAGAGCACATTTTTCTACTGTCAAGATGAAGCTGAAAAGAAAAGACAGAAAAGGGAAGTTTGATTTGGTTTTTGTTTATCTCAGGAGTTCTCTGACAATCTACTGAGCTGTTGTTTTATGCAGTGAGACTTTGCAGACCTTGTCAAGACAGCTCGCAGCCAACTCATTTTTTATTTAGGAAATGTGTGTGTAATGGCTTCAGTGTCTGACGCTTCCTTTGAATCAAATTTTGTAACATGCTCTCTTTGGTTTCATTTCATTTGGAATTTGCCAATAGAGGAGCTGTGAATGAAGACTCCCCTTGTTTACGTACTTTTCTCTGAACACAGGAGAGACAGTATGAATTAATTATAACTCCATCTGAGACCAAAGCACTAAGGTGCCCTCATGTATTTTATTTTGGCTTTGTATAATATGATCTTATTTTCTCTGCTTTTCTGCCATTTATAGAACTTTGTAAAGGTTATATTTGAGTAGTTTAATATTTTTTTATAGGTGGTAATACAAGTTCATCTTATGCCAATGGTATTTTTTTTCAAGTGAATGTACAAAAATACAAACCTCACAGAGCCAGGATGCCTTAGATTCTAAGATGAGTTGTTTTCCTTGATTTTCCTCACTGTAAATTTCTGGTATTTATTAAATAAATAGTAATCACAAAAGTTCCATAGTAATCATAAACTATCCATATTAATCTGCTAATTAGATTCATTTTGATGCCCATACTTAGATGAATATTCTATATGAATTGTATGTAAGTAGTAGTACTCTGGGGACATTAGCAAGTCTATCACTTATTTTATCAAGACCCTCAAGTCTGCTTTTAAAGACTATAAATTGTTTTTCAGCAATATAACTTTGGATAAGAAATGGGCTATGAGATAGGTGGTATTATTGATCACGGCTCATCATGTTCATCAGTCATGTGAGTGAAACCCTACCTGTCAGGGGGTATTTGCTTATTGGAGTTGATGTAATTCTCTCACTGCATTTCTCAAGTTCTGAATACCTGATGTGGAAGCCTTGATCTCTGTTCAAAGGTAAGAAAAATCCTTTAGCTAATTGCTATGTTATCGTAGGCAGAAAATGCAAAGATTTTAGAAATGGGTAATTAAACTCCATCATTATTTGACAATGTAGCTATAATAGCAAGCTGTACTATTTGTGTCTCTAATTTAGGGATATTTATTAGTCTATGAACCTGAATATACAGAAAGTAATGCCAACATAATACAAAAAATATAAAGATATATTTCATACTGTATTCAATTTTGGACTGGAGTAAGGAACAAATTGCATTATTCACAATTCACATTGCATTATTTACAATGTCAATATAAATTCTGTGTCTTTTCTATGATGAAATCTTGAAATAAAACTTTATCAAACATTTTCACTATGGTATCAGTAATATCAGAGGGAAAATATCCCTGAGATTTAGAAATAGAATTAGTTTCCCCAAAGTTCAGAGAGGTAAAAGTCAAATGGGAAATCAGATATATAACAATTCCATGAATTTATATACCTACTATCACCTGGCTAAGTGAAAACTGATTCTGAACTCTGACAATGGATTAATGAATTTAATACCTATATTTTCAATTACTTTATTATAGACAAGTCATAAACAATTTGTTAAATAGGTAATGAAATCATTGCATTACATGTGTACAGTGCAGCATTATACCAATATACTTTAGAAACACAAAGAAATTCTGTCAACATGATGTTAAATCTTTATAGTAATGCATCGAATGTTATATATTAGTGGTGGCAAGGAGCATATGCAACATTTTTCCTTCATCTTTTAAGGGATGTTTTGACATCCTACTGAAACTGTAGAAAGTTAATGAATTTTTTGAAATTTATTTCCCACTTCCTGCCACATATTTATTTTTCTTATCAAGGTTTTTAAAGCATAGCCCCTTCTTGCTTACCAGGGATGAATAGAATATCACCAATGCAATGGAGCATACTCATGAACAAGTGAATGAAAAATAATCAAAATCCCTGTAGACTAGATTATGACAGTCCCTGTGAACAAATCCTGTATAAATAATTGACATGGTCCTAAAGTAGGAGTGTAAAAACTTTTTTAAATATTCTAATGTTCTTTATTAATAGGTATAGAGAAAACAGCATTAGCCACATCAGCAGTAGCATACAGAGTGCCAAGGAATATGTTGATTTGTTCTACCAAAGAAATAATATCTGGAGTAGCAGCTGTAATTATAGTTACCACCTGATTAAGTTTACTAAAATCTACAGTTATTCTCCAAAATCTATCTATCTTCTTCAGTGAAGTAGCACAATAATACCTAACATTCTTACATCACTCAGACCCTCAGATGCTGACACTACTTATAGGAATTCAATATTGCTTTTAGTAACACAGTAAGTAGAGAACTTGGCCTTTCTTCTCTGAATGACCTTCACTCCATATGGCAGGAAATATTGGGGATTCTAATATCTGCTAAGTGTGATTTTTGACTGATGAAAAACCTCATAAATCAGAACAAAATCATTAACTCTGCTTTCCATTATGGTAAACAACTTTCTCCATTGCCTCTATCCATTGAATTCCTATCTGATCCTTGACTCCATGAGATACCACAGTCTCCATTTAATTAAGAAAGAACATTCCATAGATCGGTTCTCATTGTCATTATTTGTGTACAAACAACGCCATTACAGAGCTAGTCTCAAAGAAAGTGAAAGTCTCAGAACAGAGTTGAAGAATCAGAGTATGAAGTTTAATGAGTCCTTGTACTGGTAAATGAGAAAATCTTGTGGGGATATATGGAAACCTAACATATCCCACTGCTACAGAAGTGCCCAAAATGGGAGCGAGTAGAAGTGTTTCAAATCTTTGGCTTTCTGTGGTTACCACCTACGTGAGTTTCTAATGAAGCTTGTCACCATGGGTCTAGCAGGAGAGGACGGGGAGAGCGGGCATTTGGGAAGATTATGGACATTGAACGGGGAAGAAAAGCACACAGCCAATCTTTCCTGCATCATCTTCATAATCTCGATTCCACAGAGGTCTTCAAACCACAATAGCTGTAGCTTCATTCTGCCTCTCAAACATTATACAACTTTACTTTTAGCCAGTAGTAAACAATAGAACAATCCAGCATAGCAGGTTAAGGATTTTACTGTGAGGTAAATACTATACTAAATCTTACATGGTTAATATTCATTTAATCTTTATAACAACTCTGTGAAATAAGTGCTCCACTTATCTATATCTTCATTTAGAATGGATCAAGAATATAAAGTGATAAAAAAATTATCAATAAATCTACAGCTTACATCAAACCTAGAAACGGAAAACTATGTTCCCTCCCTTCTTCGAATTCTGCCATCCACCTTTGCACATACCCTCAATGTAACTACGGTTAACAGTGTATGTCCTTCCTGGATCTTTTCTGTTTATGAAAATAGGAGGCTATCTGGAGGTTTTTTTTTTTTTAACCAGGAATCAAACTCAGGACCTTGTCCTTTCCAGACAGGCATTTATGCCTCTTAGCTATATCCCAGGCCCTATCTAGAGCAATTTTGATGTCTTACAAATCAGTTATGTTTCCCACACTTCTGGAACCACATAAACTTCACAGATTATTGTGTAACCTTCATTGGGAGAATTAGAAATACTAGTATACAATTATTATGGAATGCCCCAAATAGCATAAGTACTGACTCTAATGGAATTGAATTTTTAAGATTTGATATTTATTTCACACCTGAGTTTATATATATATATGTATATATATCTAGATAGATAGATAGATAGATAGATAGATATGTATAGATATATAGATATGCATCTTTGTTACTTTAGTTAGGTTCCAAAATGAATCCTTATTAACTGTTGCCCTGTCAAACAACATATATGGTATAAGGATTACTTTGGACATATATTGCAATCTAGCTAAGTAGGTATCTCATTGAACTCATGACCTTGGATAACACGCCAACCAAAACTTCTTGATCCTACATCTCCACTGTTTAAAAAACATCAGGAGAGAAAAATCTAAGTAAAACACTTGTTTTATCATATCACATTTTGGGCTGATTATATTATGGGTTCACAATTCCTCTTTTCTTCCCTGTCCTCACCATAGTTTCCTTGTAGACTGAATATGCTTTTCTACTCCATTTAAGGTTGGTCATTATAACCTGTTTTGACCCACGGAATCCAAGTAGAAATGGTAATGGGCAATTATGAGCAGACAGTTGATCTTGACCTACAAGGTGAAACAAAGGTGCTGCAGTTAACTTTCTGAGCTGATCCTAAGTGGCAAATACATATTTGTGCTGAAAATGATTAGGGTTTTTAGATGATTATTGTGTAATATTGCGAAAGGAATACCAATCTGTCTATGAGTATGGATGTACAGTCTTCTTTCTAATAGGAGGCAAAAAACTCAATACCATGTTTATATTAATGATAATGTGGTATCAAGATCATGTTCATGATAATATTCAGGGTTACAAATCCAATAATAAAGGTACAAGACAAAAGAAAAACTTTTCTTTCTTTCCAAATATAATCTGAACTGTTAAGCTAATTCTCAAGGTATATAGTTTATAATATTAAATTATACTGGAGGGTAAAGTCTCAGTATTAAGTATTATTATTACTGAATGGAGACAAGCGTTAAATGACAGTCCCAAAAAGTCAGGGAGAAGATTAGAAAAGAAAAGCCTAAGGGACACAAAACAAAAGCAAATACTAATAAACTGAAAAATAGAAACAGAATAAAACCAAAAACCAGATTTTTCTATTAAAAAAATCATAAACTTCTAATGAGTCTAATTGAGATGAAGGGAAAATATAAATATATAAAAAGCCTAACGGACATGAAAAGAAAATATAAATACATAAAATTAAGGATGATAAAATATAAAATTGATAATGTGAAATTATGAAAAGATCTATTTTGACATAAGTTAACATTGAAACATCGATACTTTCTTTTAAAACAAGAGACAAATGTTTTGGCAAACAAATCTCTAAAAGTATTCTTTCAACATGAGATATAGTATATAATCTAAATCAATCTAAAAAACAATAATTAAAAAAATAAAAAATAATAATTAGCAGCAAGACACTAGAGAAATTCCTGCTAAAATAGGAAACAGTACAAATTTACCCAATATCATCACTGTAATTTGACATTTCACTGAGGATCTTAACACATGGCTGGAATAATTGAAAAAGCATAGTATGCACCCATATCAGCTGAGGAGAAAAGATGTTAATAATCTTCTCTACTGAATAGGTTTAATGCTATTTAAACCATATCCCAAAGTGATTGCTTCTAGAAATTGACAGAGTGATCCCATTTATCAAAAAATGAATGGATGAAAATATCCAAGAAAACTTTTCTAAAAGAAATGAGGGGGTCAAGGATTTAGCTCAGCAGCATTAGTGCCTGCCTGGCAAGCAAGAGGTCATGAGTTTAATCCCCTTTTTTCTTCCTCCCTATAGTTCAAAAGCATGTTCAAGTTCCGTGCTTCCCCAAAGAGAAGAGAGTACGGTTTGTTGTGCGAAAGCAGCAGTGTGGAATAGCAATACCTAGGGTAAGTCATCGTGACAGATAATTTCAGAAGCCTACTAAAGCTAGCAAAGAAAGAAGCTATGAATACCACACAGTAGCATATAGGACTTAATGTCTGAGTGAGGGAATTTCCCTAGAGTCCAGTTGGGGAAAAAGACATCAATAATACACAATTTGGAAGGTATACAGTATGAGCCTATGCTGAAAAGTATGTATCTCTATAACAACTAATAAACAAAGAAATGTATATGGAGTACCTATTTAGACAAATACAGTCATTGCTAGCAGTGGAAAATACCAGGTTATTGAGTTATGTGAACTTTAATATTTTTTGTATAATTTTCTGTATTTTCCAATTTTCCTGTGATTGCAAATCACTACTTTATAAGAGGCAATGTTTTAGTATATGAATGTTTAAAATATTATAAGAAAGTCTATCTTTACTTTATTTAGTACATGAAATATGAAAAGAAATTATTCGGTGTATTATCAAGATCGTTTGGAAAGACATTCAGGAGCTAACAACTCTAGAAATTCCATAGTTACTGAATTTTCCTATATAAGTTAGCAGTTCACTGAATAAGGCCCATTGTTAAAGATTAACAGTCCATAAGGTTGTTACTACTTTTAAAACACATATTTACCTACCAATTAAAAAAATCTTATTCTTTAAAGATATAATTTCAAAAGTTTACCGTTTTATCACTTTAATCACATTAGTGAAAAAATTTTGTAAGTTACTATTTTGCTAGCTAAATTTTATCTTTTATCACCCTATAGATACAATGTAACAAAAATTTTAAAAATAAAAATTCTAGGCTATCTAAAATATTGCTAACATAACTTTTATTCTCCATTTAAATAGTGATGTATACATACAGCAGAGAAAATATTTCCATATGGCATACCTAAACATCCTGGTTATTGATCCCTTGAGTTTTTGAGCTGTACTATTTGAATACTGAGGGAATATCTCTGTGACATTTCCCAGTTATTCATTTTTAATGTTATAAGTTTTTTTCTTTTTTTAACTTTAAATCATAGGAGGATTTCATTACTACATTGTGTTATATATTACTCTCAACCACTAACAAAATTGAATATCCTATGTTACATGTAGAACATTTCATGTTATCTTCCTTTGAAACTAGAAAATTATTTTTTAAGAAGAGTCAAATATTCATACGTATTTATGCATGTATACTTGTATTTCTGTCTATGTGTATGTACACACAGGTACACATAAATAAGCATGCACATACATAGACAGATACATACATACATATGCATACCAGGGATCACAAGATTTGTCTCTGAAAAAAATAAATCAAAGCAAAGTGAATATTGGGTAGGGCGAAAGAAATATGATTGGCAAAAGAAAACACCTTACGAGGTGAAAATCTTCAGGCAAAACAAGTCAAGCTGTTTGTTTTCCCACTTTTATTTCTTTGTAGATCTACATTAACATAGTATTGTACATTGTATTTTGCAAATTGTATTTTGGAGATGTAAGGAAAAACTTATTCTGATCAAAAAATTTGGGGAAAACTCATGTGATATATTGATTTCTGTGAGAGTCACAGGGAATATTAGAATATTAAAGGTTCTGTAAATTCCTGTTCAATTTTTCTCATATCTGTTCTAATAATTATATTTTTCTCTCATTTGTTTTTCTTTGCAACTCTCCTATATATTTATACTTTCACTTGTTCTTGCATTTCCTTTATTTATTTATCCATTGATATTAATTTAAAACACTGGACTGTGTCTACCAAATTTATTTTTCATTTCCTCTTTGTTCCTGGTTGTTACTATCACAGTCTGTTATGTAGTTGATCTTGCATTTATTTCTCAGAGTAAATTCTCTAAGATACAAAAATCGCTTTTGCTCTTTTTCCTATTGCACCAGAATCTATCATCTGCACAAAGTGTACAATACCTGTTGAATGAATAAATGAATAAATAGATAGGGCTGGCAACACCTATTTTCCTTAGGGACTATTGAACATGTTTTAAAAAGAGTATGCTATAAGTATTTCATAGTTGAGTGAAGTAGCCAATGTAAACACTTTCATTGTTAATTAGGTTGACTTTTTTTATGATTGAATAGTAATTTGCTTATAAATATCATTAATTTTGTTGAAGAAGGAAAGTTGTCTATTTTGTTTTTTTCTTCTTTTTTTGACTTTTATCAGTACATTTGCAGTACATAATGACTACATTCATTTTAGGGAATTGGTACATGCACATAACACACTTCAATTCCCTTCTTTCTCCCCACTCTATTATTTTGTAAGATCTTGTAAAGTTAATTATCCTATATACAGATTGAAAACCAGATAAATATGCCAAATAACATATATATAAGACAATTGTAGTAAGTATTGTTGTCTAGTTTTACTGCACCTTTATAAATATTAATATGGATCAGTCACTTTTTTAAAAAATAAGTTTGTACCAATTGATATACCTAGTTAGAGCAGTGAAAATATCCAAATTGCTCTAATGTGTACCGAAAATCTTTTGCTTTTTAATGGAGAGCATCTGACACCACACACACAAAAAAGGCAAAGGTAATTTACTGATGTTGAAATGAGAAATGTATGATTATTAAGCAAAATTAAGTGCTTGTTTTATTAAAAATAATACATTACATAAAAATATTTACTAAAATATGTTATATCTAACTTCAATACAGCACACCAGAAATTTTAAACACACAGAACAAGGTAACTAAAATCCTTTAAGAAATGCCTCACTGCATCTCAAAAATATTAAAAATTTATTACAACCTGATAGGTTGATTCATTTGGGTAATCAATAATTAATCACTCTGAAAGCTTCAGAGCCTTTATAAATATCAAAGACTTTTAATAATTGCTTTACAAATCCTAAGTAGCAAAGAATCTACAGACTTCATACATCATGGGAAATGAATACAAGTTAAAAAGATGAGTGCTTTAAAATGAATATACCAAATCCCAAATGTTCATATTTTGATCTGTTTGCTATTATAAAACAGATCAGCGTAATGACAAGAAGGTAAAAATAATACCATCCCTAGGCATAGATGGAACATACGTATGAGCAATAATGCCAACAGAGCAAGCCCACTGCCAATTCCTCTTCTGAAAATATTAACTGCACATCCAACACACAATTAATCTGGAAAAGAGGAAGAAATAACTTATATAAATGAAATTCACAAATTATCACCCAGTCATTTGAATCAACGCTGTTCCCCACCTATGTTAGAAATTTTGAAATCAATCATATTGATTTTCCACTCCTATGAAGAGGGATCATCCAACCATAAAAACAGTAATTTTGAAGATAATAATTGATATCTGTTTTACATTTATCAGGTGTGTGATGTTCTATGTAAAGAACTTTACCTATACAACTTCATTTAATTTTCTTAATAAATTTTGTTGATGTTACTGTGGCAAATACCCACCATAATATAATTAATCGTGCACAAAATTTTTAACAAGGAATATATAAATTTACATCATTGTGAATATAATTAAATCACTAGCTGAGGCTACCAAAGATTTCAGGGTGGGAGATGGGCTATGTTTCACAATGTATTCATCCTGGTCCCACTTATAACTTGGTATCACCTGGTGACAGCTGTTAACTCTGACAGCTGTGTGACAACCCTAGCTAGCCCATAGGCATCAGTTCCAGGGATCTTTTCCAGGATGTCATTTTTGTCAATCATATATGAGATGACTGAGCCAGGAAAATCCTAAGGACTTGGAAAATCACCTTTATTCTCTTTTGTTCACCAAATACACCAGCCTCTATCTCACTTGCCTGCCCCTTTGTTCCCATCCAAATCTCCATCATGGTTACCCTTCACTGTTTGTGATGAGTGAGTGGGAGCAGACAGAGGAAAACGCAACACTAACTGTGTTACTTGAATGTGTGTGATCAGGCACTACAATATCGTGAAGCCTCTTTTAAGGAGAATGAAATTACAGCTTCTAGAAATTAACCTGCCCAAAATCACTCAGCATAAAAGTAAACAATTGAGAGTTAATGCCAGAACTCTACAAGTAACAGAACTCAACACTAGTCAAGATATGGAAACACTAAAAAATAAAAATCATTTATTATAAGGATGCAGGTATTATCTCTTGACACCCACAATCAGAACACAGAAATAAACTAGAATGAGAGAATGGAATCATAGCAGGCACAGAATTGCCACCTTCCAAATCTCACCCCTTTGCTTCCTCTCCGTATCTGCTTTTTCTGTTGTTACAGATGAGCTTTGCTTCCATTTTCTGTGATAAAAAATGCTATCATCAGCTTCCAAATATTATTTCTTACATGGAAAAGATCAGAGAGAATAAAACTGAAATCTTCATGAAAGAATATATAGAACATCTCTTGGCTTTGAAGTATGTGTTGGAGACACAGAATAAGATAATGAGTTCTCTCTCTCTCTCTCTCCTTCCCTCTCTCTCCTTTTTACTGTCACTGTCTTCCACCACCATGAATGGCTGCCCCTCTGCCATGCACCACCCTGCTTCAGAGCCAGCCGATTATGAGCTGAAACCTTTACAAACTGTGAGCTAAATAAACCTTTTTTCCTTTAAAAAAAAATACGATAATGATTTTCACCTTTGAGAAAGTTACAGTGTAAAAGAAAATGAATATGTATGAGCAAATACTGCCTACATAATACAAAAAGCACTAAAATAAAGTGCTTACTAAATGTTTCTTCCTTTCGCCCTATAATGAATACACTCCTTAGGTAGCCCTAACACTTACAAATCTAATCATGGAATTTTCCTATTTAGACCTTCCATAAATGTCTCATGTACTTTACGTAAAGTTCAAACTCATTAACACAGCCTAAACTTTTGCAAGAAACCTTTACTTATATTTCTCTCTCTCTCTCTCTTTCTCTTTATATTTTAGAAAGAATACAACCAAACAAAATAAAACAGAGTAGAGTCAATCACAACAAAACAATGAACATGGTACATGACTTCTAAACAGGGTAAAAAGCAATCAATAATGGCTACCATAATGCCTCTTGTTATCTTGAATATAACTGCCCATACCCTCAGGAATAAATAAAATAAAATAAAATAAAACCATAAAAAAAAACAACAAAGCAAAACAATGTAAGCAATACAGAGCTTCAAGATACTAGTAAAACAGCAGCGGCTACCATAATGCTTTTTGTTATCTTCAAAATAGTTGCCTACACCTTAAGACATACTACAATTAAATAACACAGAATACAGTAAAATCAATCAAAACAAAATAATGAAAGCAACACAGGGTTTCTAAACAAGATAATTGGACATCCTCAATGGCTGCAATTATATATTTTGTTATCTTTAAAATAGCTGTCCATGCCATCAAGTATAATAAAATCAAACAAATCAGAATAAAACAAAATGAATCAGAACAATGAAGACAACATGAGTTTCAAATCATAAAAATAGATTAACAGTGGTGACTTCCTCCCCTTTTTAGATAATTCCTCCCCTTTGACTTTCCCAATATGTATTGTGCATTTTGGATCCCACTAACTCCTTCAGTTTGTTATACTAGGGAGAAAACATAGAATTCACCCATGTGACTCTGAACCATTTCAGCCATGAGCATGACCTCAAGTTACCTCCATCCACCCACAAAAGCCTTGAGGTTATCTTCCTTTATAGCTTAGTAGGTTTCCACCACATAAAATGCCATGTCTTTCTTATTCATTCAGCAGTTGATGAGTAAGTTACCCCTACTTTTTTTTCTTGCTCCCTGTCACATGGGGCATTGTTCTCTCTCCTTTGACTTTCAGACTATGAATTTTCTTTCTAGTTAAACATGTTTCTTGGATAGAGCATATTGATGGATCCTGTCT
>RJWT010034329.1:0-13693 GCA_004365215.1 Cuniculus paca
GCTTCTGTAATGGTAGGCTTCAGGAGGAGAGTGAAAGCACCTCTTCTCTGCTGGGAAATGCTGCCTAGCTGTACTACTCACCACTCTTGCCATTGCTCTAGCCCCGATAATTCCCAATGCCTACCGCAGGGCCACAGTCTCACGTGCCCTTTCAACGGCTTGAATAAAACCACCAGCCTGGCACAGTGATGCATGCCTGTGATCCTACAACTCCAGAGGCTGAGGCAGGGGGAAGGCTATGAGTTGAAGGCCAGCCTGGGCTACAAAGTGAGCTCAAGTTCAGCCTGCACTACATAGTGAGACCCTGCCTCCAAAAAAAGACCAAAACATCAAATATCACTCCCTCAGCATAGCTCAAGCCCTTGTATCTTTCATACTTTCACTGCATCAACCTCCTAAAGGATTTTAGCTCTCTGACAGATTTTTCCATGTCTACATATCTTCTTGCACTTACTACCTGATTCCAGACTTCATGTTTGATCACTTGTGTAGTTAGCTCCCCAGTATCCTCAATTCTTTTGCAAAATTGTTCTTCCATTCTCCACCCTCCAGTTGTGACACAGCACTATTCCATCAGTTCCTCAAACTGTGTTCTCTCTCTCAATACTTCTGGACATTGCTGGAGAAAAATCACTACAGTGTTAGTGGTTTCCGTAATTCCTTAATAATAATTTATATGTCCAATTAAGTTAGGCCCTAAGACTGCCTAAAAGTTTTTTAATTTTTCTTTTACCAACTAGTTTTTCCTTTTCCCTGGAAACTTTTATTTTTTTAAAGAGAGTAACATTTGAACCTGGTGTCACTCACTTAACTATGTCCACCTGATTCCCAACTCAATTTATCTTCAGCGAACACTTCTTTAAAAATGCCAAAATTTAAGACACACAGAATAATTTCACACTTCCCTTTTCCAAGTCTATCACACACTCAACAAAGTCAACTATTATATTCTTTTACTCTCATGAGTCTTATGATTGTATATATGGTACCAAGTGAGTCCCAAGTCTGAGAATCTAGCCCTGACCCACACCCAGAGTTTTAGCTACACACGGGGATTATTTGCTAAAATGCTCCACAAGAAACTCAAATTCACTAATAGTAATTAAACATAATATATTTTCTTTTATAAATGTAGTCTTGTGTTCCCACCTTGCCTTATTAAATGAAATTTATGACATTACTCAAGTCAGAAAACTGAGTGTAACAATTCCCTCCCCTCCTTAAACTTCCCTTAGAGTTATTAAGTGCTTGTGTAAGTCAGAATTCTAAGAAAACCTATAGAATAACACAGCAATTTTTTTTTGGTTGAGATAGGATCTCACTATGTAGTTCAGGCTGGCCTTGAACTCATGGAGATCCTCTTGCCTCTGCCTCCCGAATGCTGGGACTACATGTGTGTGCCACCACTCCTGGCTAACATGGTAAATTTTAACCATAATCTCTGTATCATAGTGTTTATTCCATATACTATTCTTTCCCCTTAACATAAGACAAGAACTTTGACCTGCTTATATTCAATAAAATATGGCAAAAGTGTTGGCATATCTATGTCAAGACTATATTATAAGACTCCAAGTTTGCAGACTTGAATAAGAGAAATTCCCTTGCTGGTTTTAAATAAATATGCTATCCTGGGATAAGGGAGATATGTGGCAGTGAACTCTGGTTTGCTGAGAACAGAGCCTGGGTGAAGCCAGAAAGGAAAAACAGGGACCTTATTCGTACAGCCATGGGGAAAAGAGACAGCTGTAAACTTGGAAGGTTGGTTCCCCAGTATGCGCTGTGAATAACTCTCCCTAAAGTTTCACTTATTGCATTGGATAATATTGGGTTGGGTTTAAATAGAAAATAATCATAAACTTGGGGACTAAGAAACATAACTTTGTAGACATCTTTAGTTTTCTATACAGATGAGCTATAAGCGTTCAATTCGAATTATTCACAAAAACAAAAGTTCAGAATAATTAGTTTGAATTCATATAGAATGCAATCTTTTTATGCAAATCCGAATCATTTCTATTAAAATGAAATATACTGATTTTCATGTTTTGAAGGATAATACATTACAATATATTCAAATTCAGGAATATTGCATGATAAATTTTAGCATCTGGATAAAGTGAAAGATGAATACATGAAAACCCTTTGTAACCATCTAGATTTGTATCATAATTTTTAAAACTTTCAAAATTTTTACATTGGCTGCATTCAAAATTAACTTCAAAATGTATTTTTCACTTACGTGACGTTTCACTTTCTGCCCAGAGAGCTGCAGATCCAGACAAAGTTCTTTGCAGTTGTCCACGGTTTCCTTGTTTAGACTGAAGATGGTCGATGAGAAATGGGATTGGCTGGTCAGGTGTCTCAGTTATTAACTTGGTCATTAATTCCTGGAGGCAGAGGAGAGCACACATTTACATCTAATAAAACAACAATAACAACAACAAACAGCAGTTTAGAATTTACTATTGTCAGTCACTGCTCTAAATGTTTGTATGCAGCAACTAATTTAATACTCATAAGAATATCTTCAGGCTAATACGAGTTGTTGTCCTTAAGTTTAGGACACTGAATTACAGAGTAGTAAACTATGTTACATGGCTAAAAAAGGCAAAAAAAGTCCCAAGACATATTTATTTATATTTGTATTTATTATTCTACCCAGCCAGGAACATACTAGAATTTATTAAAGTTCTTTTTTCAAAAGTATGGACTCAGAATTTTAAATTTCTGGTCAATGTTTTGGAAGATGCTATTTCAAACTAAGCAATAGCCAAAATCCATCACATACTGTATACAGTAATGTCATTTTTCTTTCTTAACTATATATAGAAACATCCCAAATTGAAGAAAAATTTTTGGAATGAAAGAAGCAATAAGATACTGACTCACAGAAACCCAAAGTATATCTTAAATAGTTTCCAAATAATAGAGAATTTTCTTTTTACAAAAAGCTCTGTTAAACAAGTTTTCTTATTCTCGTCCCCCTTCCTTCCCTCTTGCCCTTTTCTTTTCTCTTTCTCTCTGGCTTTCCCTAAGCAATAGTGAGGTCTATACCTGCAAAACAGGCTGTTCCATTTTTAGGCAACTCTACTGATACATTAAATTGGGTGGAATCTGCCCAAAGGTAATGACCACATCAGTTTCTCCTCCCCACCCCCCCATCAGGAAGAGCAAAGCACGATCTTCAGTTTACAGTCGATTAGAATCCTCAGATTGTTTGGACACAAGCAGCTGTCATGCCACATGGATGGTCTTTCGTGCCATGGAATTGGTTTGTGAACTTGTGTGCACCATTTTACATTCCTATCCGTCACATTTTATATGGTTGGCTTTGCCCAGAATTCTAGTGTTCAGTTGTCATTTTATGACTGTGATTAGCAGTCATTCTATGAGTGGGCCATAATAATCAGGTGCATATTTTGAGTTTTGGAAAAGAGTCAGTAGTTGCACAGTGCCAGATTCAGTAATTGTGATGGGTGAGGAACGTAACTATGTATTTACAAGCCTGCCTTTCTACGGGATGGGAGTTAGCGGGCAGCATTTACTATATTTTTTTTTTTAAATCACACTTCATAATGACACTAAAGAACATCCAGAATTGCTTCCGAAAGTGGTAAGAATAACAGGATAAATGTGCCTGAGGTGAGGTTGAATATTGTGAGGTGAATTCTCAGTGATGTGTCTTTTACTGTAACAAAAGTTTCAAAATTTAAACATTTACCATATATTTCAGTAACACCTGGTACCTTTAAAGAGAGGTTTACCCTGGGTAGTCTTCATAAGTCTTTATCATTTTATTAATTTTCTTCATAGCATTTAGCACTCTTTAGAGTCATTTTGTTAAATAGTTGCTCACCTGTTTGTTGCTTGCCCCTCTTGCAACTTATAAGAACAAGGGCTTGCCTGGTTTGAGCTCTACTCTCTACCTGGAGTATTACCTAGCTCATAGCTAGTACAGTTAATGAATGAATGAGTGCTTGATTTATTGACTAAAAGTAGTTAAAATACCTTTTTGTACCAATAAGTAACAATTAAAACACTCAAATTTTTTCAGCACAGTAAAATATAATTTTCTGATCTCTTACACAAGAAAATCTCATAATTATTTCGAATATATTTATTTACACTTACAACCACATAGAAACACTCATATTTATCTAAGTAGAGGCCAAATGAGTTGTATACATGATGAGACCGACCCCAAGTTGAATTTAGAGACATACATAAAATCATAGGATGTCAAAATCATGCAGATTGAACATAGAGTTGGAACTCAAAAGCGCAAATTAATACACTGTAATGCAAAATGTTTACCAAGCAAACGTGATACTTTTTATATTCTCAAAACAGGTAAGCAAACAACCAGCTGCCATAGATCTTCCTTATTTCTGCTATGAAAACATCTCAATTAATATCTTGAAAACTAAAGTGCCCTTCGGCTGTTTTAATAATAATCATGAAGTAACACAGGGTTCAATTACACCCCAATTATACCTCAGTGGGATACAATTTAACATTTCAGATGTTGCATCTATAGGAGAGATGAAATAGATTCTATTAGAAATCACTCTACCTTACAAAGGCCACTGAAAGATGGAAAGAAAGTTGAGCAGAAGAACTAACTAGACTACTCATCAGAGGAAGACTGGACAGTAAAAAAAAAAAAATAGGTTAGGCAAGGCTCCCCATCCGCAGTACGTTCTCTTTTGAGACCTCACGTGCTTTCCTCCTAGTTTTATGTTGTTACCTTTTCTATTGGATACAAAGTTCTTATAATTTCATTATTCTAAAATAAACAATAAAATGTCCCTGTGTTCTCTTTAGAATCTGGATTAAATGTAAAAAAAAGACATATTACATTTAAAAAACATTATCAATCTAGTCACTAGTTTTGGAACCTTTGTATTCCTTTAATAAGTATATGAGATTAAAGACATGAAATATATTCAGTCATAAGCAAAATGAAAATAGTTAATGTTTGCAATAGGTTATGTTGAGTGTCTTAATTGGGCAAAAGAACAGTTTTAGACAACGCTATTTAAAAGAAGAATGATCTTGTCTCTCATTTAATCCATGCATCCATTGGCATTAGGACTCAAATGATTCTGAGGACTTGAGCTTGCAGAAATCCCTTTCTCAGGCATGAAAATTTAAATCCTTAGATTTGCAAAGATGTTCCTGGCAATAAAAAGATTGATTTTTTTCCTATCACTAGGACTTAGAAATACAAAAATAGATCTGAGGGGCTGAAAGATTTGAGGAGGTGAGAATAGAGTTGTGCAGCTAGAATGTCAAGTTGTAGCAAGATATTGATTCTAGGCAGTTTCACAAGGATCATTCACCGCAAGAAGAAAAGTATTCCAGATCATTAAGCCCGTCTCAGGTACAGAGGCTGAACATCTCAGGGAGCAATGTGCAGGGAGGAACAGGAAGCTCATCTACAGTTCTTACCATTAGTGGAAGAGTCATAGCATGAAATTTTCTGGGAGATTTTGGCTGTGGGTATATATAAAAGAACTATAGAAGTGCTAATAGGACTCCTGTCCTGGAACAAAATATTAATAAATATTCGAGGCTAAGGATTTGGGGATTGATAAAATGCATGTATTAATTTTAATGTGATCTTGTTTACATTGACAGGTTAGATATACCTGGGGCATTCAAGTTGCAAACAAAACATATTAGCAGTTGTCATTAACAGAAAATCAAATGCATAATTACCAGTATCAGTAACATTGGTAACTATTACAAAATGCAATGAAAGATACAGGAAATGGTAGTGATTAGACATTCAGGCTTTGAAACTAGATGGACATTGTTTCGAATCATGTATCTTCTATTTACTAGCAATGTAAATGTGAGCAAGGCATTCAACAATTTTAACATGCAATAGTACACTGGCTAAATAATAGTACCTACATCATCGAGTTGCCATGGAGAGTAAAAAGATAATGACTGCAAAGCATCCACAAAGTGCTTAAGTTACACGTATACCATCATGACAGACTGTCTAAGACTGGGCATGAAAGCATTTCCTACAATCTTTACATAATCTCTTAGACATTCTCAATGAGAGGAATTTGTAAGGGTTTTGGAAAGCAGAGAGAAGCATAAAAAGTTATTCTCCACAGTTGACTACAGTCAGGTATAAGAGCAGATGTGAGTGTCAGTAGCTTCCCAATGAGTTTGTACAAAACCACCGCAGACTGGGGCAGGAATAAGAGCTCCATGAAAGACTTGGACTTACAGCAGCTTCTAGGAAAGCATCTGAAAGCTGCTTCCCTCTATGCTTCAAGATGAGTTCTTCAGGGTCAGTTTTTCTGATCCTTGGCGGCAGTGTATCCCCCTTTCACCATCCCAACCTTCAGCAGAACTGCCCTGGCCGCTTGGCCCAACACTAACTCTCCATCATGTAAACTCACTTTTACTAAATCCTATTATGACCCACATAAAAAGAGTGAGTTCTGTTTTCCTGACTTCACAATTAATAACATAGCCCCAGCAAACTGTTAGCTAATACTACTTTTATACATTTACATTTATATGTTTTATGTATTTATGTAATATATTCATGGTTATTGTTACTACTATTATGACCATTGTATTACTGAATATGTATTTGTTGTGTTTTATATGCACAAAATATTTGATAGGTTTGTTTTTTTTCTGATTTTAAAACTAATAAATGGTTTAAGACAGTTTAATATCAACTATAATCTTTATTTTCATGAATATACTCAATTTGAAATAGCCTTTGCAATTTTTTTTTTTTTGTCTTTTTGAGACAGGGTTTCACTCTGTAGTTCAGGCTGGCCTTGAATTCACTTTGTAGTGCAGGATGACTTCGAACTCACAGCAATCTTCCTGCCTTAGCCTCCTGCATCCTGGGATTACAGGTTTGTGCCACTACATCTGACCTTGCATTGTTATCTGTTTTCTATGTTATTTATCACTTTGTTACCAATTCAAACATTTACTTTTAGATTTTAGGTACACATGAAGATTTTACAAATCTTAAAAATTTGTTAAACTATCTAGAGAACATACATACATCAGTCAGTAATAAGCAAATGCAAATTTTTATAACAGCATGTAAGTCCTGAAATTTCAGACTATTATGATAGTAAGACAGACAATCCTGTACAATAGAAAAAATTGGCATAATTCATGAGCTGGAGAGTGAATACTAGCTGGTAATAATTATTTTAAAATTCATTTTAATTTTAATGTCTACTAGATAAAAAGTAAAACCATGATGAGTTAGTAATTCATCATAGTCATTCATTATTAAAACTGAGTGAGAAGTCAGGCAACGACAGAAATTATTTTAGTAAAATCTGTTTCACTTGATGGAAGCTATAGAATCTCTTCCTTAAAAACAAATAGAAAGTTTATAGGTGAAATGCTTTATATCTAGATGTTCCCCTAAAGCCTCATGCACTCATATATGGGGCTACTGGGAAGTGATTGCATCTTGGGGGAAATACTTATCAGTGGATTAATCCACTGATGAATTTATAGCTAAATGTGAGGAAGTGAGTTATTGGGGGCAGCCTAAAAGAGTAAGTGTCCCTTCATCCTTTCTTGATTCTCTCTCCTTCTGTCTCTCTGTCTCTGTCTCTGTCTCTCTCATTCTCATTCTCATTCTCATTCTCATTCTCATTCTCATTCTCATTCTCAATCTCATTCTTTCTACTTCCTGCCTGCCATGCCATAGAATGTTTCTCCTTGGCCATCTCACCCTGCCCTGGAGCCAGCCAACTGTGGACAGCTACATATCTACAAACTGTGATCTAAAATAAGCCTTTCCTCCTTAGAGTTGTAGGTGTCAGGTATTACGCCCAGCAGTGAGAAAGTATCTAAGACACACAAACACCAAATTTCACCTAATATTTCTAGGTATTTACCCATCTGCTCTTGCTACCACAACATACAACAGCACATCATTGTGCCTAAAAGTTTGTGACTTCAGGCTATGACTACTTCTTGCTTCTTTTGACTGAAAGGTAAGTAACATTTACATCCCTTTCTGCTTCAGATGAAAGTTATCACAAAACAAAATTAAACCCACTTCCAAAATCCCAGAATTTCTCATTAAATCCTCTTTTGTATTAAATTAATATATATGCAAGACATTGTACTCTATTAATAATAGAAGTGATATAAATCAGGTACATTTTTACTCAATGCCCATAATTACTTTAAATATTAATAGCACATGTTCTAGCATATGTAGAAAATTATTTTAATTCAAAACTGGCATTAAGATCTAATGACTGAAATAATTCATTCTAAATCCACATATGCTTCAATTTTTTGTTTTTAATTAGGTCTCTTAAAATTTTGCATTTGTGATCATGAAGTGGCAGCTGCAACAGCATTTTAAATAGACCCCATTTTAGCTCCTCTTCGTCCTTTGGCCTACCCCTCCTAACCTTTATCCTGGACAACTTCATCTCAGAAAGCCCCTCTGGTCACTAAAGCCACTCCTAATCTCCACCCCTAGCACCAAATAAGGAACAAACCTCAAACCCGGAAATCATCCCCTATATAATGTTCAGTCGCCCAGTCCTGGGTATCTACTCTCCAGACTCCAGGTCAGATGGCATCCTCCCCACCCACAGTTAATAAAACTTGTTTACCTTACTCTCAGCATCCACGGATGATTCTCTAAATCTCTCCACAACAATCGTAACCTTACAAATATCCACCATCATTCCACCACCCCCAGCTGTATTTTTTAAATACACAGATAGCGGATATTGACTTGTCAACAAAAAAATATAAGAATGTTTATTCCATTTTCCGTTTCTTTCAAAAACATCATTTATCCTGAGACAGCCCTATTTTAAATTGATGTCATCTTTCCGAACAGATAGAACTCCACTTCATTTCCACTTGCACCACAACTCAGGCTTGCCTTTCTCTCATTTCATTTATTCCTGAATGGCAGCAGGGTTGGGATGGTTTGTTCATGTCTCATTTTGTAGTACAAGTTTTGGAGTTGAGCAATAAATGGATTCCAATGCAGTTCATAGAGTTCTGGGCAGGATGAGAACAAAACAGACATCTCTTGATGTTTTCTGTCAGACCCTTCCAAGCTATTCAGAGATTTCAGACTTCACCTCAGGATGATGCTCAGGCCTGTCATAAACCTATTTCTTCTCCTAGTCAAAATCGAGATTTCTTTGGAAGACTGGACACAACAGGAGAGAAAGCACTATGAATAGTAATGATTAAAGATAACGTTTATTAAGCCTGACAGGTACAAGTGTCAACTATTGCATACATTTAATCATTCACTACGCATTAAAGAATTACATACAAGATGCACAATTCAGTCAACATGTATACAATTTTACAAAAGTATTCTTAAAACTTGTCCTAAGTTTCTCTGACAATAACAGCCAAGTTCATATCAGGGAAGCCAGCATGACAAGCTTCTCCAGGAGAAGCAACAGCTCCAAAAGAATCAACAGCTCCAAATAACAACAGTTAAGAGAACCCATAATGCTACTCTTCTCCAGGTCTCCTCTTTATGCTGGCAACAGTCTTCAGGTGGACCATCCATGTAGCATTACACTGATTCGGTTCAGCTGGTGTTAAAGTTGACCACAAGTTTTTAATCTACCACGATCCACCCCAGTCAACTTGATAACCATATACATTTCCTTAAACCATAGTCTCTGGTGGCAGATTTGTGAAAAGTTGACATGTCATGATCTATTCATATTTATATTAATATAACAATTATGTTATAAAACTCTTATTATACTCATTCCTGCACCAAAAGCAAAATATTCAAAGAGTGACCAAAATTCAAAGTTAAAACACAATACTTTAATTAACCTGATTATAAACATATAAGTACAACATGAAAATCAAAAGAACTACCACAATCACAGTCTTTGTTTACCATTAACTTTTTTTTTTTTTTTTTGCAGCACCAAGGATTGAACTCATGACCTTGCACTTGCCAGGCAGGCACTTAGGCCACTGAGCTAGATCTCTGGCACCATTAACTTTTACATGCCATGGCAAAACTAAAAAACAAGGATCTCTGGCAATTGAAATACACCCTTCCCTTCAGGTGAAAGAATTCAGTTCATTTTTCCCATTGTCCTGTTCTGAGCAATGTTCTTCTCCATTTAATCCTTGAAATGCAGAGTTCCACTAGAGCCTTTCATCTGACCAAATGTTTCAAATTACTCTACTGGCTCTTTGCTCTAAATTTCCAACATAGATCTGGCCAAAAGTTCTCGGAAGTAACTGTGCTACCATCTCAAAAGAAGACTGCATCAAAATATTTCTGCCACCTGGGTAACATCTCTAAGCACAAGCAACATGAAGACCAACTTTCAGCCAAAACACAATCTACTACCTAGGATCCAGCAGCAGATGCGGTCCTTCTCAATAGAAGCCTCCTGAGCTTCATCTTAACTGGCAGCATTTCCATCAGTACTCTGATTTTCTAGGCTCTGACCAGAGAGAATCTCCAATATAATTTGCAGCATACAGGGACTATCTTTTTGGCTAGTCTCTCAAAACATTTCCAAATTAATGCCCAAGGCTCTTAAGCCACATGACTAGGCAACATCACAGCAATGACCCTGTTCTCTTGGTACCAATTTTGTTGTAGTCGAGATTTGCAAGGAGAACAAGACAATACAGGACACATAATTTATAGTATTATTTATAATGGTCATCTGAGAAATCAAATACAAAGAAAGTGCAGGAAATCTGTCCACACACCAAAGACCTAGAGAATCCAGCTGAAGGCCTGGATTCCCACAGAAATATCCTGCATGAGTACTGCTGAAGATCTAGAGACAACATCAATGAGTCATGCAAGTCATGCAATGACTCATGCAACAGTTTCATGAATCTATGCTGGGAAGACCAAAGGTTAGCAGTGGAAGCTAGAAAGTCTATGCTAGTGGGGTAAAGGATCTGTGCCAGTAGGTTGAGGCTTCTGCACTGGAGCCAAGAAGCAACACTCAAAATAAGGACCACAGCTTCCCCCAAAAGTATCACAGGCATCCTTAGTGGCAAAGAGGTCCTAAGCTCCCCTGACAATGAAAATAGCTGAGCTCATATCAGGAAGCCAGCATGACAACAAGCTTCTCCTGGAGACTGAACAGCACACATCTTCCCCTCTGGAGTCAGGAAGTGATGCTCAAAGTAAGGACCAGAACTCCCCCAAAGTGAACTGTAGCCATTCTCAGCTACAAGGTCCTGAGCTCCTCCAGTGATAACAGTCAAGTTCATTATCAGGGAAGCCAGCATGACAAGCTCCTCCAGGAAAACCAAAGGCTCCAAAAGAGCCAATAGCTCCAAACAAGGACGCTCACTTAGGAGAACCCACAGCACTACTCTCTTCCTCTCCACTTCTCCTTTTTATGCTGGCAATAGTCCTTAGGTGGACACTCTACACTCAGCACCATGCTGATTAAGTAGACCATCTGTTTTCAATCCACCACAACCACCATAGGCAAATACTATTATATATTTAAGTAGTAACTCTGATTCCATTCACCCTAAAAGAGAACTTGGGGAGGTAGCATGGTTTAACAAGAAGACATAGATGGATTGCTAGGCTGATGTGGATTTACATCATAGCCACATGCTTGTTGTATGAATTTAAATTATTTAGTTCTCTTAAGTCCTAATTTTCTCATCCTTAAAATGGGTAAGAAAATATCTATCAATATCTCTGTCAGCATTAAAGCAGATAAGGATAAACAAATAGAGGAGCTCAGGAAAATGATGGAAACCATGAATGCCAAATATAGACAAGAAATGGACTCAATGAAACATCTCCAAACAGAAATTCAGGAGAATAAAACTCCATTGAAAGTGTATACAGCAGTTTGAATGAAGGCAAGGATATAATATTCGATCTAGAACATGGGAACATGATTAGTGACCAGGAAAAGAATGATATCTTAAAAATAGCAAGAGATCACAAAAAAATCAATCCAACAGCTACAGGATGAAGCAAAGAAGAACAACATAAGATTGATTGGAATCAGTGAGAAAGCTAGAGACAGTGCAAAAGCCATTATAAATCTCTTCACAGAAATAATGGTAGAAAACTTCCCAAATGTGAATAAAGAATTGAAATACAAATAAATGAAGTATACAGAACTCCAAATAACTATGACCAAAATAAATTTACACTGAAGCATATAATAATCAAGATTCCAGAAATGCATCACAACAACAAAATATTAAAAGCAGTTAGAGAAAAGAAATGTCACCTATAAAGGAAAGTCCATCAGAATCACAGCAGACTTCTCAACACAAACCCTCAAAAATGAGAGCTTAGGGTGAGGTATTTCAAGCCCTAGAGGAAAACAATCTTCAACCCATATTGATGTACTCCACAAAACCATCTTTCAAAATTGATGAAGAAATAAGATACTTCCATGACAAAGAACTGAAGAAATTTATGACCACCAAACTAGCTCTACCAAATGCTCTGAAGGACATATTTGAAAGAGAATGAAGACCACAAACACATGAACATTAATAGAAAGAAACCACCAGGCAGGGAAAGCGATTAAACAGAGGAGAAAGACGTGGAACAAGCAACAGGAAAACAACATGAAAAAGATAAGCCAATACTTATGAGTTATAACCATCAACATAAATGGTCTCAACTAACCAATCAAAAGAAATATACTGGAAGAGTGGATCAAGAAGCAAGATCCAACTGTATGTTGCATTCAAGAAACACATTTAGCCCAAAAAGAAATTCATAGACTAAAAGTCAAAGGATGAAAAACAATTCTCCATGCCACAAGGGCACCCCAAAAAAAACCAGGGGTAGCTATTCTATTTGCAGACAATGTAAACTTTAAGTCAAAACTGATCAAAAGAGACAAAGAAGGTCACTGCATACTTGTAAAGGGAAAACTCCAAGAAGAAGAGATGATCATATGTATTTATGCACCAAACGCAGGTTCACTCAACTACATAAAACAAATATTAAGAGATATGAAAAACCCGTTAAGCACTACCACAATTGTAGTGGGGAACTTTAATACCTCACTTTCACAAATAGACAGATGAACTAGGCAAATAAAAAAATCAACAAAATATATTAGAATTAGACCACACCTGTGAACAAAAGGATTCGGTAAATGTCTACACAGTATTCCTTCCTAAAATATCAGAATACACATTTTTCTCAGTTTCACATGAGATATCTTCCAAAATAGACCATATATTAACTGAAAAAACAGATTAAAGTAAATTTAGAGGAATTGAAATCATTCCATGCATACTATCTGAACATAGTGCAAAGAAACTGGAAATCAGTGACAAAAGAAATCACAAAAAACTATATTAACACATAGAAATTAAACAACATCACTCTGACCAACCAATGGGTAACAGGGGAAATTAAGATGAAATTAAACAGTACATACAATTAAACAATAATGCCAATACAACATACAGAAACTTATGGAGCACAGTGAAAGCAGTCCTACCAGGAAAATTTATTGTAATGAAATCACAAATCAAGAAAGAAGAACAAGCTCAAATAAACAACCTAATGTTGAACCTCAAACATGTAGAAAAAGAAGAACAAATCAAATCTAAAGATCATACGAGGGAGGAAATTTTAAAGATAAGTGTAGAAATGCAATACAAACTAGAAATACAAATAATCAATGAATTGAAA
>RJWT010034330.1:0-13699 GCA_004365215.1 Cuniculus paca
TCTGTCCTCGTTTAAACACCGAACTGAAAACCCAGGTTCCTGAGAGCTTTGAGTAAGGCACAAGGAGCAAAAGTGACTTGGAGGAAGCAAGTATAATGCAGGGGAAAGAAAGGTTGAGGGATGGCTGTCGAGAACAGAAGCGAGAGCAGCCGTGAAACGAGAACAGGACCCCGTTAAATAAAAAGAACAGTGACGCTGAGTCTGGTGGCCCCCAACCATAATCCCAGCTCTCTGCAAGGCTGAGGCAGAAGGATCACAAGTTGGAGCCCAGCCCGGGCTGGACATTGACCCTGTCTCAAAATAAAAAATGCAAAACGGGTGTGGCTTGGTGTGAAGGTCATAGGTTCAATTCCCAGCACCACAAAAACAGAAACATTCAGAGAACCAAAAGGTCGGCTTTGGCAATGCTAGGGGGCCCTGCAGAGCTCACCACCCTGGAGCTCCTAAGTCACAGAGTCCCATGGGGAGCGGGGAGTCTCTGCAAGGGAATGGAGGCGCAGAGAGCAGACGGTACGCACAGGCCAGCAAGGGGCAGGAGGCTCCGAGGAGTGGGCCACTGGCTTGGTGAGCGGCAGGAGGTTCCCCTGGCCCCTGGCCCCCAGAAGATGATGCTCAGCAGTAGCCCCACGAGGCAGAAGCACTGCCTCTTCCAGGCAAGAAAGTGCTGCTGCTGAGGCGACCGCACCCCAGTGACCGGGTGCGACTCTCCCTCTCCACCCGACCTACAGGCCATGCCGCTGCCCACCCTGGGACACTGCTGTGCCCGGTTCCTGACCCCAGTGCTTACCGCTGTCGAGGAGTCCTGGGTTGAGCCCGGCCCTGGGCTTGCATCTCTCTGTTCCTGAGTCACTCACCAGCGCCAGGAGTTCCTTTCCAAGAACTCCGGGGACCCCCAGCCCTCCCAACTTCTTTCTGCAGCAGGGCAGGGGGAAGGCCCCTGGGCTCCAGCAGATGTGCCCCAAAGAAGACACTGAGGACACTGCAGACTGGCCCGGCCTCTGTCCCAGATGCCCTGAAGCACACCAAGCTTGAGGCTATTTTTAGCCAAGACCCAGGGAGCAGTCGGCTGCCCAGGGTTATTCTAGACATTGGGGTCACAGGGCTGCGGGGTAAAGGGAACCAGGGTGGAGGCATAGGTGTGGGGCGGGTGTGGGGGGCTAGGAGGCAGCACTAGCCGGGGAAACCCCTGCAGAGCAGGGTAAGGGCAGGGACAGCGGGTTTGGGGCAGAAGTCTAGAAGGGAACTAGAGAGATGGAGCTGCCCTCAGTGCCCAGGAATGCGGAGGCCAGGGTGAAAATGAGGGACAGACATGAAGAGGGCGAGCTTTGGGGTGCAGAGAACAGGCAGGAGAGCAGAGAGGGACAGACGGTCAGAGACGGAACGTCAGCCTCGGACAGCAGCAGAGGTGGTGAGGGGCACTGGTGCCCGCTCATGCGCAGTAGAGCCCATCGTCTGGTTCGTATCCCACCCGCTCCCTGCCTTGATTCTCCCACGAGGGCCACACAGCCTCAATCCAGGGGCCCCAAGACCATTCTGGACCCCTGAATCCTTCCAGCCCCTCTTCCTGTACCCCAGCTTCATATAAAAGATGCCAAGCTGAGACATGGACACACACACAGGGCCTCCTGGGAAGAGAGGGGACAATGGAGAGGGGAGAGGGGTGTCCCTTTGTCGCCCTGTCTGGCCTTGGGAGTTCAAACCCACACAAAGACTTTCACAAAAGGCCTCTGGCTCCCAGAGGGGGAGATAAATGGGGGGAGGGGAGCAGAGAGACCCCAGAGCTGGAAATGCCCCATCCTTGGGTCTGGGAAGCAAGATGGGGGCTGTTCTCACAGCCCCAGAGGCAGCTAAAGAGCTGGGGGGGGAGAGACTGTCTGAGGGCAGGGAGCTGGGGGAGGGGACTCAAACACAGGGGTGGGGAGAAAGCTGGGGCCTGGAGCTGCTTCCTGGGAAGACAGGCGGAAGCGCTGACCAGCTGGAGCCTAGTGAGGCAGGGGGCACAGGCCTGGCCCCACCCCATCCTCAAGGCAAGTGGGGGCCACCGCTCCCCGCTGCTGCAGTCCTGTCCTCCTCTGGCCTCAGGTCTGGCTGCATGCAGGGCTCTTCAAGGCTCAAAGGCAGGCTGGGTTGGGGGTGTCCTGGAGAAGGCCCGCTGGCTGGCTAGGCAAAGCAGTAGCCTCCTGCCCCGAGGGAGCTCTGAAAACAGGGGAACTCTCCCGATGCAAGGCCCAGGCCGCGAGGTGGCCCTGCGACACAGAACAGGTGAGAGACACAGCGAGGCCAAGTGCAGAGGACACCGGCAGTGCCAGGATGCGCCAGCCCCTCCCCGGACACAGCCTCCCCATCTGTGAGGTAGGCTCACAGTGCCTGCCTTGTCCCTTTCAGGCTTTCCAAACACATTTATTAGCCAGGCCTGAGGGCACACGCCCTAGCACTTGGGAGGCTGAGGCAGAAAGCTCACTGAATGTTTGAGGCCAGCCTGCTACACAGTGAGTTCAAGGTCAGCCCGCACTACATCTCGAGACCCTGTCTGAAAACACCCAAACCAAATGAACAAAGGCATTTATTATCATTTATTATCATTGTTGCCTGATTTCTGACTCACCAGCCAAGACAGAGACTGCCAGCTCAGAGCTTCCCCACACCACCCCCATTCCCAGCCCCAGGTTTCTAAGAGGAACTCAGAGATGAGTCTGCTGGACAGGTCAGCAAGGGAAGGGGTCAGCCAATGACTCAGGAGGCCCCTTCCAGAGAGAAAGAAGCTGATGCTAACTGAGCACCTGCTACCTGCTGGGAACTCTGTCTGCCTCAGCCACCTTCATCTCCTGGATAACCCTGTAAGGTAGGTGTTATCACCCCCACTTTCCAGATGAGGAACTGAGGCTCACAAATTAGTCCTAAGTAAAGCTCACGCTTGCAGCCAGATCAGCCAGGTCCCCAGGGGCCTGCTTTTCCACCGTGATTCCTCCCTGGTTTTGTAGCCTTGACCAGTGAGCTCCTCTGTCCCCACCCCTCCCCTGCACCTCCAGCCTCCCGCACCTGCAGCCGAGCTCCTGAAACAGCTTCCTCCTCCGGCCCCGCCCCGCCCCCAGCTGACCTCAGCACTCAGGTCTGCAAGCTGCAGATGATGACAAAAGAAGGGGAGGAGATGCCAAACAGGACAGAGTGCAGCGGGCACGGCCAGTGTCGCCTGGCCACTACGTCCAGAGCCTGGCGTGTGCTGCGAAACTGGTGTTCACATCCCCCCATCCTCCCAATCCCCCCCCCTGCCCCGCTCAGGAAGCTGAGGCCCCGGGCACGCAGCTAGGACGCAGTAAGAAAGGACCCCTCTAGCTTTTGTCATCACTGCATCCCTATTCCCACGGCCACACAGCGTCCTCTCTGAGCTGCAGCCTCGGGAAGATGATGTGGAGTAACACCAGGACCGAGAGGCCTCGCAAAAAGACGCAAGAGGACCCCAGAGAAACAGCCCCTCGCACCACCACTGCCGCTGGGAACGCTGCCTTCATCGCGCCTCCCCCTGCTTGCCGCTTGCTTCCTCTGAGACACAAGGAATAAATTAGCCCTGCTTAGCATATTGAGTGGCGGGGTTAAGAGGCCGTCTGGGTGTCTCACACATGCCAGGCCTCAACTCCGCTGCACTGGTGGGGAGCAGAGCAGGCAGCGCAGTGGAGGTGGACGGGGCGGGGTAGGGCAGCCTGAGGCTAGTCCAACCTCCCACGGACCCACGGCAACTCCGTGCCCAGAAATACTCCTGCTCCGGCTTCATTCCCTAATGGCTCTGCAGCCTGGCACTTGCTCTGGGCGCCCCAGCCCCGAGGTCAGCCAAGCGTCCCGGGTTGAGTCAGGCTGCCCATCCCCCACGCCCAGCATGCACTTCATCATTGCCTTCGGCCACATGTTTAGCGTGTTTTAGCTGATACATCCATGACCTCTGGGGTGGGCGCCTCTGTCCAAGGAAGAGGAGGAGTCAGTATAATACTGATTCCAGAACTTCCCTTCCCAGGACTCTCCCTTGCCCAGTGCACCCATCAGCACTGAGGCTCCTGAGCCAAAAGGAGAAATGGAGAGAATAAGGAGAGGGGTCGAGGCCAAATGAGTGCAGCACTCTGGTGTGAGCAGGACCTCATCACCTAACCCAACTGGGGTAAAGTATGTTCCCCCAGTAGCCAAGAGCCAAACAGAAGCCAGAAGGCCAGGCAGCCAGCTGAGCAGGGCCAGGCTGGGAAGGAGCGGCACAAGCTTGGGGCCCAGATGCTTAGGTCACACTCACCCCTGCGGCCCATCCCAGACCCCGGACCTGAGACTCTGTCTTGCTTCATGACCCAAGGCCCCACAGCGCCCAGGAATGCTCCTTGCAGATCTGCTGCATGCTGGGAAATCCACTGCTGCCTTTACTGCACGAGCCAAGTGCAGGCCCCACTGGGGAAAACTCGATCTTGGTGGCAGGGATATCTTCCTCCACCAGCTTCACCCCCAGGCTTTGCTGACCCCCAGCATGGGGGTCATGCAGGAGGCCCCTGATGCTTCCCTGATGCTTTCCCTCTCTGCTTTCCCAGGAGCAGACCTGCGAGGTGGCCTGAAGCTCTGGGGTTCTGCAGCCTCCAGCTCAGGCCTCTCCAGAAGCCATCTCCCCTGATAAAATCGGCATGCATTTGACCCGTCTCATTTCCTGGAGGACTTGAATGAATCTGATCACCTAACTCAATAGCAACAACAATGACAGCAATGACAGCAGCTGTGCTTTTTCACATGTCCCACACCGTACTAAAGGCTGTTAGGCAGTGGAGGAAACTGAGGCACGGCAAGGTTACACACTATGCTCAGTAATGCACAGTCCTTAAACGGGGGAGCCAAAGCTGAACTCGGTGTAACCCCAAAGCCCGCAGTGTAGACGCCACCCTGTCCTGCCTCCATCCAAGATCTCCACATTAGCCTCCTCACCCCAGATCCTGGGCCCTCCATCCCTTTACTGCTGGGGAGAGCTGCACCCCACCACCCTGGGAGGGCAGGACCTACAGGCCTGGTCTTGGCTTGGGCTCCACCAAAGCCAGGCCTGTCTCCAGCCCAGCATACCCTGCAGTGACATCTGGGCAGCAGAGCCAGCTGTACTAGGCGAGTCCTTGGCTAAACCCCCAGGTTCCTGGCCATGCGCTAGGAGGCAGGGATGACGGGGGTGACACTGGAAGCAAGGAAAGGCAAGCAGCTTCTAGGAGGTCCCGAGGGAGGTGGGGCTTAGGACACACTTTCCTCCCCTCTCTGTCATCTTTGAGGAGCCCATTCAAAATGTCACCTCCACTGTGAGGGCTTCCAGACTGCCGCAGGCAGAACAGGTCAGTCCCTGCTGCAGACCCCGGGCACAGCTCACACACAGCTTCCTGACACACGAGGCCCAGCATCGCAGGATGTTGTGTCTGACCATCTGCCTCATCGTGGAGCCTCCCAAAAGGCAACAAGGACTTACACCATGCTGTGGCCTGTGTCCCCCAAAGTTCATATGTTGGAAAATTGATCCCCAATGCAATGCAGTTGGGAAATGGGGTCTCCTAGGAGGTGTTTGGCCGTGGGGCACAGTTGTCATGAATGGATTCATGCCATTACCACCAGAGTCCCCTCTGTAAGGACAGACTCAGCAGGCCATGGTGACATACACCTGTAATCCCTGCAGTCTGGGAGGCTGAGGTAGGGGGATCATAAGTTTGAGTCCACCCCGGGTGTTTTGGTTACTTTTTCATCGTTGCTGAGGCAAACACCTGACACCCAAAATTAGGGAAGAAAAGGTTTATTTAGCTTACAGTTCTGGAGATTTCAGTCCATAATCAGCTGGCTCCAAGGCAGAGTGGCATGGCACTGGGGCAACACTTCAAGGCAGCAGCCAGAGCAAAAGAGCAAAAACCCTCTTCTCTACCCTCAAATTATACATAGGCCACCCCCTCCACCAAAACCTTCAGAGTGGGTGTAACACTCACAAAATGTCCTTGTCTTCCTTTGCACAGGATGAGGATATTTAGAAGTAAGAACCCTGGCTCCCTGCTGAGTCTCTCAGTTAAACTTCTAAACTTCTCAAGTTGACACAATGTATTAACCATAAGACCAGGCAACTTGGTGAGATCCTATCTCAAAATGAAAAAAATAAAAAGGAGGGCTGAGGATATAGGTCAATGGGAAAGCCCTGGGTTCAATCCCCAGTGCTCCAAAAAACAATAATAATAATAATTAAAAATAAAAGGATGGCCAAGCAGCTTCCTGTTTTGTTAGCTCTCTCTCCTTCCCCATCCCTTCCTCTCCCATTTTCCCATGTGATGCAGCAGATTCAAGCCACTCCACCTTGGACATTCCAGCTTCCAGAACCATGAGAAAGGAGCTGCAGTCATTAAAAATGAGCCAGTCTCAGGTGTTTTGTTACATGGGCACACAATGGACCCGGGCACTGGGTCATCCAGTGTGCATTGCACACACAGTGCTTGGCAGAGGGTAGGGAGGAGAGGTGAGTGGGCCCGGGACAAAGATGGATGAGTCAGAGGGAGACGGCAGATGGCTGGAGGAAGAAATGGAGGGAAAGGATGATGAGCTGAAAGGCAAGCAGACAAATGAGAACTAAAAGACTTCCCCTGGGCCCAAGAATCAATATGGCATCCACAGGCACTGGGCCTGCAGAACACCAGGCTGAAGCCTGGGTCAGAAGACTCGGAGATGGCACCCAGGCCTCTAGCAGGCTGTTCATAACTCCTTGTGGTTTCAGCAATGGCAGGAGGAATCGGGTGAGTGAGACTTGGTAAGGAAATCAAAGGTTCCTGAAAAGGGGCACCAGCAAGAATGCCCAGAGGAGCCAGAAACAACAAAAGTTTACACTGAGGCCAGAAGACACCTGCTGCAGACCCCTTATGCCCGCCACCTGCTGCCAGTCCCACCTGGTCACCAAATCACACCCTTCTCACTCTCTCCAAAGCTCCAAAAGTTCTCCAAAAGTCAGCTGACTTCATCCAACCCTGCATACATTCATGTGCACGTTCTTACTTGACCTCTAACCATGCCTGAACTTGACCTTATCTTAGCTCCCTTCCCCCACACCTGCACCCCACCTCCTGCTGGGAACCTGCCCCAAGATGCTCAGGCCCAGGAAGAATGCCAGGGTCAAGGAAAGACCAATTTTCCAGACCCAAAAGCTTCATCCGTACTTATCACTGTTCACATATGCACTTGACCCCTATTTGTGTCTTCTCTCTGGCATCTCTAACTGATCCTTCTCACAATCAACCATCCATCTGTCTGTCCATCCATCCATCCATCCGGCTGTCCATCCATCCATCCACTGGGCAACCTGTACTGAATGTCTGCATGTTGCAGGTCCTTTGCTAAGCTAGCAGGATACCAAGGTCATTGAAAGATGGCTCTGGCCTGGAAACACTGTCTCACAGACTTTGCAGGAAGACACACTTGTGAACAGGTACATTAGAAGCACCCCAACACCCTTCTGTGCCTGGCCAGAAAACAGGGGCTCCTGCATGCTCTTCCTGGGGTAGCCTTACAGACCCAGCTTCCCATTTCAGAGCTTAAGGCTACTCAGACCAAGAGGGAAGGGGCTGACAGAGACATCATGGCCAGGGTCTCAGGGTGCAGGCAAATTGAGGGACTGGAGCTAGGACAGTCAGAAGGGGGATCTGTCCCCAAGGCATGGCCTGGGTCCCCTTGCCTCCCACGCTGAGCCCCTGCCCCGACAGTAGCTTCTGCTTCCTACTCTGGGGGCTGCCTTAGCTTGTCCGCCCTTGGCATCACACTCTGTCCTAGTGCCAGGGGCCCATGGCAAGTTCATACACCAAACAAGAAAGCAGGGGCTGGCTTCTTGCCCATCAGGAAAGAGGGAAGGAATAGAGGGTGTGTCCTTAATCTCAGCCTCACGCCCGCCTCTCCCCACAGGGACCCAGGCCTGCCTTCAGGGAGAGGATAAGGCTGGGCAAAAGAAGGGTCAGTGGACCTCTCTGACCCCACACTGGGGCAGCTCTTTAAGCCTTCTTCCTCTTAGCCTCTCGAGTCCTGCCCTGGGGCACAGAGGTGTAGCAGGATAAAGAGAGTCACTATGAGAAGACATATGAGATATGCTACAAAAATAAAGTGAATGCTTTTTCAAAAATCTTATTGCAGTAAAAACACACTACCATTGATCTCCTCGAAATCCTCCAACTTCAAACACACTTAGCTCTTGTCACTTTCTGAAGCAGCTCTGGACCTCCTCTACGGTGAGTGATTTTAGTAGCCTGAATGTCCTGCATTGACTCAAAATGTTTACTTTCACGGTCACTTTGACTTTGAGGAAGAGCAGAAGTCACGCAGTGCCACATCAAGTGCACCAAGTGGATGAGTAATGTTTTTGCGAGCCTGCCTTTCTGTTGGGTGGCGCTCCACAGCAGCGTTTGCTGTAGTTTTTTATCTCGTCTTGCAAAGACACTCATTAAAGAGGACTTCCAGAACTGCTTCAGAAAGTGGCAAGAATGATGAATAAGTATTTGGAGCAAAGGGAGTGTCTTTTAACTGTAATAAATTTTGTAAACATGTAAACATTTGCTGTATCTTTTTTTTTTTTTGCTTGTTTTTTTGAGACAGGGTTTCACTATGCAGTTCAGGCTGGCCTTGAACTCACAGCAATCTTCCTGCCTCAGCCTCCTGAGTTCTGGGATTATAGCTGTGCGCCACTATGCCCAGCCATTGTATCTTTTGATCACATCTGGTATGAATATTCGAGAGAACCTTGTCTCTTCCCCGGCACATGTCTCAGGCTCATTGTCAAGACCCTTGAAGAGCTCTCTGCATAAAATGATTCCTCCGATGCCTTCAGGTTCTAGATCTTCCAGACACCCGTCAACACAAAGGCATCAACAAACCCAACAGACAATAGAACGTGATCACCAAACGACATGCAGAAAAACGTTCTATTCAGAACTATTCAGAATAGCTTGAAGCTGGAAACAATCCTAATGTCCATCTAGTCGAATGCATAAATCAAAAGTGTATTTTACGCATTGCAACATGATCTGATGATGAAAAGCAATGATCTATACTACACGCAGGACATGGAGAAAACTCACAACCATAATGTTCAGCCAAAAAGTTGGGAACAAAATACACTGGACACTCTCCACTTAGAGGACGAGTAAGTCTGTGCTAAGAGAAGTCAGGATAGCCAGTAACCCTTCAAGGGGTGGCAGTGAGTGGCAGGGCAGGAAGGGGGCTTTCTAGGTGCTGGTGGGGCGCTACTTCTCGATTCAGTGCTGAGTGTGTTCAGTTAGTGGAAGTGTGTACACTTTTCTGAAGTTATGAAATCCCTTGATAAACTGGAGAAGTGCCTGATATTTGTAAGATGAGGGGATTCATTTCACACCTCCCTCCCGCTCTTCCTCTCCCCACCTTCGAGCCAAATCCTCCCACTTCTCCCCCAAATCAGCAGCACCTCCTTCAGCCTTCCCCATAGCCATGTCTCCTGCAGAAGACTTCCCCACCTGCCCGGGCCCCTGGCTCTGCCTCTTTCCCACCTGTCCTCAGAGCACTGTGGAAGAAGGGGCTCATGGGATCCAGGAGCAACTGCAAAAAGCCTTTTTAAACTTCTGGAACAGCTCCCAACAGTCCTGCACCCCAGAACCCTCACATGCTGCTCTTTTCCCTTCCTCACCACCACCAGCTTGTCCTCCAACTCCTGGCCTAAGTGTTACCTCCTCCCCTTCCAGCCCAGCTCTCTGCCACCATCTTCCAGGACATCCTGTACCTTTCCTCCACAGCACTGTTCTATGGTGCTACTCATGCAATTCCCACTTTGGGGTCTGTCCCCTCTTACTGCTGGACCGATAACCCCTCTGGGGCAAGAGCAGGGCTTTCTGTCCCCACCTCCTAGCTCAGTGTCTGGCTTAGAGCGGGTGCCCCAAAATGCTTGGATTGATGTTGAATAAATGAATGACCAGGCCTGCCAGTCATGCAGGTAGACTTGGGGGAAGGCAAAAGTCCCATCTGGGGGCAAAACTCCTAATTGTCTGGGGCTGGGACAGCTGGGAGGTGGTTCTGATTCTGCCACTCACCCATAGTGTGATGTTGGGTGAGTTGCTCCCCTTCTCTGGGCCCCAGCGCACTCACTTGTGAAATGCAAGGGTAGATATGACATGCAGGGCCGTGGGTGGGCTTGAAGAAGTAGATGAGCCTACGCATGTATCTGTGTGCATCTCCCTAGCAGGAACATTCATAGAGAACTGTGACCTCAAAGGCTCAGAACCACTAACCAAGATCATTTTTCAACCCTGGGGGTTGATGATTCTGTAACCAGAGAGAGAGAAGGAAGTAATTCAAGCCAGAGGAACAAGGGTTGGATTAGACCCCAGAACTTCTACCATGGTCACAGAACCCCACAACAAAAATGCAAGGGAGACTGCAGGCCTGGGTCCCCTGGAGCCTCCCAAACTCAAGGAGGCTCTGGGCTGGGAGAAGCAGAGACCAGACAAGCTGACCCCAGGGCTGGCTGTGGGAGGGAGGAGGCAGCATCAGCCGGGAGCCTCTTCCCCTTTGCTCCTGCCACCATCAGACAAGCACCCACTTGTCCAGGGATATGGCACAGAGTAAGGAGGCGAGGTTGGCACCTGGAGATGCCCGCCAGGCCCCTTGGCGCCCAGGTCAGGAAAGGTTGGCGGGAATGCTCAGGAGCAATGCCAAGCCTCACCCTCCTTCCTCCTGAGGCCAGCATGTGGGGCCAGAGGAGAGCTCAGATGTGGGGGGACTGTGAGAACAGAAGATTACCCCTGAGAGGGGCAGGGCTCATGGTTCTAGTCCCTGACAATCCAGAGCAGGGCTCAGAGACCTGAGAACCAAGGCTAGCAGCCCTCCTCAAGGTGAGGAGGAAGAGCAGATCACGACCTCAGGCAGAGGAAGAAGTAGGCAGGCACTGGTCTGGGGGCAAAGAGCACCCCTGTGAAGAGAGGAGAAGCTGCGCGTGAGGGTGAGCCAGGCGGCATGGTGGACGACGAGGGCCACCTGGGCTGGGGAGGAGAGAGAGCAGCAAGGCTGGAAACGCAGTCAGTGACAGGGGCCCAGCCTGTGGCTCGGGGAGAAGCTCGGCCTGTGGAACCCCTGGCAGGAATGGCGGCAAGTCTGTAGCAGGGCCGGCAGCGGGAGGACTCTGGCTGCCAGCCCAGATGCCTGGGTAGCTTCTGAGCCCCGGCTCTGAGGGGGTGAAAGCCCAAGAGATGTTTATCCGCCACAGGAACGTGGGTACCACGCCTCCTCCAGCAAGGGCCCAGGTGATAGGCGGCAGCCGCTTTCCTGGGACACTCAGTCTCCTGAGAGCTGCACTGAGAATGGGGCCTGGGCAGGGGGAGAGCGGCCACCCCCACAGCCCCTGCTGGGGCCAGAGCCAGCGCGCACGGTGGGGCTGGGATTTTATCCATGCAGATAAAGGATGCAGTGAGTCACAGCAAGTTCTCTCAAGAGGCCACTGGAAAACCGGCTCATTCGAATGCAGACACACACTCGCCCCATCCTGTCTGTGTCCCTGGTGCTGTCACACAGCGGTGCACACACACCTCCTCTCCCCCCCATCACCCATTCCAGCGACCTGGGTCCCTTCCCCCATCTCAGCCCTGGCTGCCCTGTCCCTGTCCACCTCCATACGATCCAGTGGGCACCCACCCACTCCACAGGGGTGGGGGGACCAGAGGGAGGGCTTGCTGTGAAGAGACTGAGGCCAACAGAGTCCTGAGCCCACAGGCCTAGGTCTCACTTAGGATGAAATTAGCAAACGGAGCTTGGGGACAAGTCTGAGAAGCAGCGGAGAGCATGGGGAACCAGATGGCCTCCACCCCAAGGAACTCTACCCAGTCCAAGGGCAGGCGCTGACAACAGAAATCCGGGTGCCCCCAGGTCTGAGATGCCTCCCAGGGTTCTTGGCACCAACCCCAAAATACCAGGAAAGGCGCTCAAATTCCCAAAGGAAAAAGTCAGATTAGAAGGACTTCCTGGCCAAGAAAGACCTGAGCTAAGAACAAACAAGGGAGAGACTATGACCTCCTCGCCCCCTGGCACCTTCAAGGACAGAGGAGAGGCCGTGAGGTTCTGAGGCAGTGGCAGGACCCTGACAACTGCAGAGAGGCCTTGCCCCTGACCATGGTGGCCGCCTGTGTGAGGGTGGGCGGGGGCTGTCGCTCTTGCAGGATGCAGCGTTCGATTTGCAAGCACCCAGTGCTGTGCCTGGCACTGTGGTGTATAACCGCAAATATGCCATAATCTGCGCCCTGGAGGGACACTCGGTGAGGTGGGGCAGAGGGCAGCCGCCCAGGCACACACAGCGCACACGTGCGCATACACGCACCGGGCATCCTAGACACGCGGGCCTCACGGCTGCCCCGATCCGCAGGCAGGCACGCGGCCGTGGGGTGCGTGTGGAGTCCCCCGCCTCTGCGCGCCTCCAGTGCGGGGATGTAAGACCGAAGCTTCCCCCAGACCACAGCTCAGCAGGGGAATCTGAGGAGTTGCTGCCTTCCCAGTTACCCCAGGAGGAAGGCTGGGGTTCCTCCGGAGGCCTGCAGCACAGCAGGCCAGTCGCTCTGACCACAAATTCCTCCCACTCTGGAGGGAGAGATCCAGGTCAGCTAGGGGTTTTGCGGATGGTTTATCCAGGACAAGTATCCGTCTCCCTGGTCAGCTCCCCATTCAGGGCTCCAAGAATAACCCAGAACCGATATGGGGGGGGTCACCTGTCACGGCCCTCCTCAGCCCTTGCTGTGCTGGGACCCCGCTGGTTCAGAGCCTACCCCCTTCCTGGCGACAGAGCCCTGTGTAGGTGGGCAGCCACCTCCCCCCCACCCCTGCTCAGGGGACACTAACCCTTTTCCTCCCTCTCAGGCAGCGCAGCGGCAGCGGCTCCCGAGCCCCCCAAGTTGTTTGCCTGTCTGAGTCAAGTCCCGCCTGTCCTCCTCCCGGCGCGCAGGAGACCCAGGTGAGCCCAGCGCGGAGCGGGCTGCCCCCGCACCTGGTCCAGTCCAGCCCCGCTGCAATCGCGGCCGCCTCTTTCCGGGCTTGGCTCGGTGCGGGTCTCAGGTGGCCTGGGCTCTGCGGGCCACCCCCCCCCCGCCAGATCCGGGCGTCCTTCCCGCCCGCTCCCTCCCGCAGAGTCCTACCTGGAGGAGCCGCCGCCGCCCCTCGGCGCGGGCCGAAGCCCGGGGCTGCCTGCACGCTGCCCGCGCGGGGGCCGGGGGGCTCCCCGGGGGCGGGGGGCCGCAGGGGGGCCCGGGCTCCAGCGCCTCGCAGCACACCAAGCTCACGGTGCAGCCCATCCGGCCGGGCGCCCGGCGGGCTCGGGGCGGGGACACGGGCGCCCCGGGAGCTGGCCCGCCCCCAGCCTTGGTGACGGCTCGGCCCAGGGCGGCTGCGACGCCGCCGGGAGGGGAGCGGCGACTCCCCCAACCCGGCCCGCCAAGCCCGCGCCCTCGCCCTCGCCGCACCGCCAGGAAGCGGGGAGCGCGGGGCCCGGCGAGGGGCGGTGACACAGGCGCCCGGACGCAGCCAGTGGCGGGGGTCGGGGGACCCGAGGGCGCGGGGGACGCAGGGAGGAGCAGACGAGGTCCCGGTCGCGGGCGGCCGGCAGACTGAGTTAGGAGAGTGAGATGGAGACCCCATGGGCAGAGGATGCGGGTAAGGGGAGAGACAGGGGGACACGCAGACACGGTAG
>RJWT010034331.1:0-13705 GCA_004365215.1 Cuniculus paca
TGAGAATAGAACGATGCTTATCAAAGCAAGGGAGAATAGAAGTGAGAGATGGGGAAAGCTTGGTCAGTGGATCCCAAGTTATAGTTAGATAAAAGTACAAAGTTTTGCTATGCTATGATACTGTAAGATGATCACAGAGAATAAGAATGTTACTGTGCATTTAAAAACTATGGTAGAAGGGACTTTGAAAGTTTTTACCGTAATGAAATGATGAAATGATAACTAGAGGAGATGGATATGTTTAACCTGATGTAAGCACCAAACTGTTTATATATCAGAGCTAAAATCCTATATAAAAATGTTACTCCACAAACAGAAAAAAGGAACAATTGAATTAGTTAAATTAATCATTTCGAATAAATTTTATTTGATTGTTCATTCCCTAGACTGAGTGATTATATTTAGCAAGCTGCAATAGAATTCTCTGAGAAACAAATTAATATTCTTCAGATAAAATCTTCGCTAATTCTGAACATACTGAACGACTTCTGGTTTGGGAACAGGGAAAATGTTTAAATCAACAAATTATATTTAACACTAGGGAACCACTTCTGAGAAAAATCTGACTGTGAAACCAAAGCTATTGTTCTTCAGTCATCTAGTGTTAAAAGTTCTAATGTGCTTTGATTTTTAAAAGAACATGATGAGTTTCCATACAGTTGTATTCTTCAATATAGTTTAAATGTTCTAATAAATTGAAAAATCTGGAATTGTATTCATGATATTTTAACTAATGAATAAGAAAGGACCAGATTACATCTGCTGACACATAGTCAATCTAACAATAGGTCATAGCAATTAACAATTTATAAGTCAATCATTGCTTCTCAGTTCATTATAACAATTGGATCCTTCGCTAGACATTTCTGTGGATTTGACTTCTTCATGTAAATTGATATATATGCTTATCTGGATTGAATGAATAGGTTAAATAAAATTTAAAGTTGTTGATGTTATAGCCAAATAATATGCCATTTGGTCTTTTTGCATTCTAGTAAGTATAAAATATCAAACTTAATTATTTCCATGTTTTTCTTAAAAAAAGTTTGCGTTATTAACCTTAAGAAGAAGACATTCATTTAAAAGCTATAATTCATGGACAGATACTAAAATCAAAGTAATATTTGCACCAATACTAGCACTAGCACATAATTAATTTCTTTATTGTTTAACAGCTACATGGCATAACTTTTTAAAGAATACAATCAATATTCACTCAATAATTTCAATGCAATGTCATTCAAATTACATGCCCTTTTTTGTTTTTCGGCTTACACTGATAATATGGATCCCTGGATCAAACACATATGGTAATAATATACAAATAAATCTGAATATATTTAGCATAATACACTGTTTTCTTTGGTGGCAATAGGCAAAATATGACAAATTATTCTCCATGATTTTGTCCCTGTCTATGATTAATCAGATGAAAATAGACAACATAAGACAATACCATATTTTTTGTAAGATGTTGTATGAGGATAAGATAGTTGTATAAGGGTATGAATATGATTATAACACTTTGTACGCATTGAAACTCACCAAAGAATGTAAAAGTAGGGGACATGTGCAATAAGAGGAGAAATGGAGTAAATGATTAAAGTATACTATGTGTACTACAAATCTTCCAAAATCATACTTATTAATCTGTATAATAAATACATACTACTAGAAGACAAGGGAGAAAAATGTAAGTATCATATGAAGAACATATGGCAATATTTGTAAAAAAAGCTAAAAATTTACATAATGAAATTTTTCTCAATACATTAAAAGACTACAGTAAAATAACAGGATGAAGGGAGGAGAAAGGGAATTAAAAAGATTTAAGATGTATCATGTCCATAAACCAAATGCAATGAATATAAGCATTATGTGTTGCAAGCAAGGACAAAAATAATAATAATGATAATAATAACTATCATAATGCAAAGGGGGATGGGAATTTAGAGAAAGAGGGAAGAAATTAGTGGGTTGGGGAAGGGGAACAAAGAAGAATCAAGATGTGCTATGTACACATACCGACTCTCTAAGATCAAACATATACTAATAAAATAAAATGTAAAAAATAAAAGCAAAGTGAAACAGAAAGCAAAGTAGAATGAGTGCAAACACAGCCGAGATTAAATGGAAGGTTTGAAAATACAGATAAAATAGAAGAGTGTCTACTATGGTTTATATCTAGATTCCCTCTCCCACAGTGAGAGCTATCTGATGGGTTTATAGCTAACTGTGATGTCCGGGGTGAAGTTTTGTTGAAGGAGGAGGAGGTGAGTCACTGAGGGTATGCCTTCCCTAGTTGTTCTCTCCCTCTGCTTTCTGCCTGCCCTGCTGTGAGCTGTTTCTCCTCTGTCATGCTGGCCTACCTTGGAGCCAGCTGACTGTGGACTGAAACCTCTACAAATTAGGAGTCAAAATAAATCTTTCCTCCTTTACCTGTAGGTGTCATGTACCATGGCTCAGCAAAGGGAAGTACCTAAGACAACTTCTGACTATCTTGCCAAGCAAAAATGTTTCTGAGCTAAAGAATTTCTGTATATTATTGGTAAAAATATTGAAAAGCTATTGAATTATTGGACACTAAATGCTGAAAAATCAAGCCCTTTCCCCAAATTTAGTTTTCATAGCTATTAAAAGCTACTTCTAAATATTCTGCAGGCAAAGTCTGGGACAAAAATTTCCAAAGAAGTCTAGCAAGTTCAACACAAAATACCAGGAATTTTCCAATATAATGTCACTGCAAAATATATTACAATTAATATATTGCTAATGATCCAAAATTGTTGGTTGAGAGCCTTCTGTTACTTTTTAATAAACCCATCTTTAAGTACTGTACAAACATTATCAAATATCTTTGTAAAGGAATTAATGTGCAAGAAATGAAAGCAAGGAAAAAATTAAAGCTATTCTTTAAAAGGTTGTTAGGTGATGGAGGCATGCACAAATGTATTATTTATATCTTAAGAAACCAAGAAAAAATACAATTAATAGAAAACAGAAACAAGCTGGGCATGGTGGCTCACGCCTGTAATCCCAGCATTCAGGAGACTGAGACAGGAGAATCGTTATGAGTTCGAGACCAGCCTGGGCTACAAAGTGAGCTCAAGGCCAGCCTGAGCAGCACAGTGAGACCCTGTCTCAAAAAGACAAGGGATGAGGATTTAGCTCAGTGGTGTAAGTGCCTGCCTGACAAGTGCAAGTTCATGAGTTCAATCCCTGGTGCTGCAGAAAAAAAAGAAATAAAAACAGGACACTGAAACATGGATATACTTACATAAGTAAAAGTTTTGGACATTGTGAGTATTGTAGTGTACTACTATTTATCATTAACCACAGATCAATTAAAACTTATGTTTATGCAAAATACTTATTAAAGTGTTTAAAGAAGTTATAATTTCATTACCTCAAAACTGGAAGAGCTCACACAGACCTCTGAGTGAAGGAAAAACAAATGGTCACCCAATCATGCCATGGAATACTTCACAGTAACCAAAAAGGAAGCAGCTAGTGATACAAGCAAAAGTATTTTGCCAATGAGAAGTGGCACAAGAGACGGATGGAGAGGAAAGGGATGAAAAGGGAACAAAAATAGAATTGAGACGTGCTCCATACATGCAGGAAGTCCAACGAGGAATGTAAACATTATGTACCACAAATATGTACTAATAAAGAATGAAAATTGAAAAAAATATTTAGATAATCTCAATAGAGTTTTGGTGACTAAAGAGAAGTATCTCAAAAATTATATATTGTAAGGAGCAATTTTTATGATGTTCTCGGAATGACATTCTGAGGATGGAACAGATACATGTTGTGAGGGGGGAAAGAGAGGAAAGGAAAGGGTTCAGCACAGGTATGAATGGAGTAACACAAAACTCTAGTGATGAATATTTTGCACTTTTGATGACTGTGATTACACAAAGCTACACAAACGATAAAGCTGCACAGAATAACACATCCACTTGTTTGCAAAATAAAATAATTATGAATAACTCAGTATCACAAAATACAACCTAAATTCATCGACATGTAGTTAGTGTCAAGGACTTGCAAATTTGTAATGAAAAATAGTCCTCAAAAACCTCACTTTGAGCACGTTTTAACACATCAAATATATAAAAAGGAAGACAACCTTGGTTTATTTCTTGTAGAGTCAAATATATAAAAAAGAAGACAATCTCAATTTATTTATGTAGAAGAAAATCCTAATAACTAACATAATTTAAGTTACTTAGATCTAATACAGTCTTCTTGGTCAAATATAAATTTGTTTCCTTAGCTTACCAACAAGAACAAATAGAAATACAGACACTAAAAAACACACTGGTATTTCAGCAGATGGCATTCATCTTTATGACATATATTAAAACAGAAAAAGCAATTACAGTGGTAGGACGTGCCAGAAGATGTTACTTTTAACAGGACTGCTTTATACATCAGAGTCTCTAGAAGCAGATGTAAAAGCAGATTTTAGTGTACAAAATATTTGTATTACAAAATTTAGAAATAAATATCTATGAAAGTAAGGGCATGGAAGAAAGATTGGGCAAAAACCCAAAACAACCCCAAGAAAACTGAATTGCAGTGTAATTAAAAAAATACTTGAAAGATACAATGCTCCTGTAGTATGGCTTCCAAGGAGAAATTGATATGAAACAAAAAATCTCATGCTGGCTCCAGAGTACAGAATATTTTTTCTTTTTGACTATGGTTTTTAAAATTCAATGAAAATTTCAAAAATAATTTAAAAGCTGTATGAAAAAAATAATGTGAATATTTACTAAATCATTGGCACAAACTGTGACTTTTTCAAAAGTTAACGGGACTTTTTCAAAAGAATATTTTCTCAGAGAATAAATATAGGAAATAATATGAACAAAGAAACTTGGCCAGCTAAAAGAAGCAATTTCTTCCAATTATAAACATACCAACAATGTAGTTTCCAAAATCAAAAGAAATGAATCTGTGTATTTTACTTAAATGTCTAATAATTATTACTAAAAATTATGTTAAACATATTTTCAGAATTTTCATTGGATAATAGCATTTAAAACCAATGCCACCATTCCACTCAGCCTTTTTTGTTGAATTGACATAGACAGTATTCATTAAAACTTTGCCTCAAAAGTCTCAAATACTATACATGTGATTAAGAGCTTTATATTCATCACAAGAAATTGAGTGTAGAATAATCCTACCTATAACTATCTACTTAATTTGTGGATTTAGTGTCATCCCTATATATTACTTAATTTTGAAAACAATTTTAAGTCCTTCAATGTGTTCTTTTAAAACATAAATCTAATCACTTTGCCATTACAAATCAAATTAATTTTATTCTTAAAGTTCACACTAAAAGCTTTCTTATTTTAACATTTTATAGTATTTGGTCTATTCCTGTTGATTGTTTCACTTTTCTCATATAAACAAATGCACATTTTTCAAGACTCAATGAACAGTGTAAAAATTAAATGATTTAGGAAAATTGTTAAAAAAAACTGGGAGGTTTGCTTCTTCACACTATTAACTTCTAGAGACATGAATATTCAACTTGTTCAACAATAACAATAACTTTATTTATTTTGAATTAGAAAAATATTCGAATTCCTAACAGACAATAAAGCATTTCTTTTAGCTGTAGTTTAGGGTTAGATCTGTCTAGGTCTTGTTCTTTGTATCATTGTGGTGGTTCTACTGTTTTCTCCTGGATAGAATGCTCCATTTCCTTTTATCACACAGCTATGTATTCTGAACACTTCTCTAGTTTATTGGGGGTGGTATTAATAATTAACCAAAATCGTTTAACTTATAAATGCCTTCAATCATTGTTCATTTGATCTCTTTTAATGACTCTTCTAGTCAGTGACTCTTCTAGTCATTCAGTTTATCTCATCTTTTAAACGAATTATTTGAAGATGCAAGTATAGAATAGAAAAAGTCTGCTCTGAATAATGACTGGAATGAAAATAACTAATCTTTGTAATTAAACTAAGATTTAAAAAAAAAACATTTTGTTCCTCAGACCAAAGCTTCCCACTGCTAAAAAGTAAATTACTTTGGAGACATTTTGGGGATCTGAAGTCTTCTCTGTGATTCACTGGGACACACATAGTTCTCCAGCACATGGCCCCAGGGAGAGCTTCACTTCAGAACAGATGCTAATGTTTCATGCAGTTTAGCGCTGGGTATGGTAATGAAACAATTTTATTTTACTTCAGTCTAGAAGGGAGACACAACCTGCATGATTTGATAATGTTCAAATTGAAACTGCCTTAAGGGTATGGAAATTGACACACTTCTAAAGTTGTTTAAAATTTACAAAGTACTTAAAATGTCTTTTTGTGGATACAAATGTTTTTTACATTTACTTGTATTTGCTCTGAAATTTTTATCATTTTTACTATATTGTAAATCAGTGTTCCAAAATGCATCTATTTTATCGGCCTTCTATGTATATTAAATGTATTTTATAGAAGTGATCTCTGATTAGACTAATACATACTTTAAAATGGTAAGATATAAATGAAGAAATACAAAGTTAACACATAAAGTGAGCATTTCTATGGAATTCTTTGTAACTGACTCGTGGAAAAATATACCTTAATAAATTAATGGTTTTCAGTGACTGACGTTCTCATTTCTTGCACTAGAAAATAACAATAAAATATCATCTAAAGTTACATTGTTTTCTTTTTAAATAAAGGGCCACATTTAAACACCTGGAAAATACCAATGTAGTCATTCGTGGTAATTAGTTATCAACCTCTCATGACTAGAATCCTACTGTTAAGAAGACACAACTGCTTTTTAAAAAGGATTTTCCATTTTCCTTAGTTGACACAATATGTTTAATAAAATACTCATTCATAACCAGGTCTGCATTGGGATATCATTACAATATGTCAATTACACAAATTTCTACTGTGTTTGGCAGTTGCTGTGATGTCTAAAGTTTTTGTCTATGAATAATAAGAGTATCCTGAGAGGAAATAAATATTAGAATTTGATTATGCTTTAATGAGCAGAAAAGGGAACTAACTGCCATTTTAATATATAAACTGGCAAAAACACAGATGGCACCCTATAATGGACAATCATGAAAAGTTTAAAGAAAGGATTATTAATTTACATGTGGGACCAGAGTTAAGACAAAAGCAAAAGGATGTTACCATCTATGGAACAGGTGACCAATGGGTGAAAATGGCTTAATAGAGAGACACTAAAACTGGGCCATTAGGAAAAATTGTATGTTAACTTTAGATTTCAGTAGAAAAATGAAGCTACTCTTCACCCTCACTTCATCCCAGTCCTCCATTTTCTGCTAATATTTCATGAAGGGTGGCAGAATATGCCATTCCTAAAACATACTTTAGAACAGTGCATGAAACATGTAAGAAAATCTTGGAGAATTTTTCACAAAATATCTGGAAAAGATAAGAGTCTGGGTAATTTTGTTAATAAAGCAAAATAAGTTTGTGTACTCATGATTTGTGCCTTAGTTAATAATTTTTGTGTCCAGTCATGTTCACTATGATCAAGTCTCATACTTTCTGTTCATCATGGCACCAGTACATTTAAAAATTTATATTTTATTGTCCTAGTTGAAGTTTAAAATTGGTTTCTTTTTATTTATTGAGATTTATGTTATACACAGTAATAGCCACCCATTTCAGTGTAATTAATTTTGACTTGTTTAGGCTAATTAATTTTTCCTAATTAATAGGTCCATGTAATTACAAACATAATCAAGATATAAAAGTTTACATAAAATGTACCCTCATTTTAGTTTTTAGTTAATACTTCCCTACTATGATATATTAATAAATTCTTTCTGTTACTATACATTGTTTTGGTGTTTTATATTTTTATAATTTCATATGGGATGCAATCAAATATTGTATGTTTTGTATAACTTCTTTTCTTTCATTAAAATGATTTTGACATGTATCAACACTATCATCTGTATCAGTAGTTTACATACTATCATTGAAAGTAATTTTCTTGTTTATATATTCTAAACAATTTCCCTATATTCATATCAATACAAATTTGTGTTTTCAGATCTTTTATCATTATGATTACATCTATTGTGAACTTCGATTTGAAAACATATTTGTAGATTAACATTTTAAATTATTACGAGTAATCTTTCAGAAGAAGAATGGCAATATTTATGTAGTGAAAGTTTAACTTTTATACAAATTGATAAACAGATTGTCAAAGGGTTTGCACTCAAGATTTATTTTTATCAGACACCTCTAACCCATACAAATCTAAAGGGGACTATAAATCTAAACAGGAGATAGACTTTGTAGAAATGAGAAGGGGACCCGTGGGTGGGAGGACACTGGAGGAAGTAAAATGAATCACGATGTGGTACATCAATATTTCATAATAAACATAGTCATTAGGCGTAATACATGTACTTTGATAAAAATTTTAAGCTCTTTATTTTCTAGTACCACTTACTTCATGGAGTGGAAAGGCCAGTTTGTCTCAGTCACAATACTCTTCAATGAAATTGCACGGATTGATTTATCATACTTTTCCTCTTGTATTTCACATACAGATATGAGATGCAGGGAATAGTTAATATTACCTGGAACTGAAAACAAAACAAAACAGAAGAGACTAATGCTTTGAGCATTCTGTGTTCAAAACTTCCCATGTCTTTTCCCTGTTTCTTCAGGAAACCAATTTACACTTAATGAGAACCAAGTTAGCAAAAGATAAATTGTAGTACATTTCTACTGGAGTTTATTAGAATTTTTAGGATTTCTATGAAAAAGTACCAAATATGGGGTGTCTTAAAACAAAGGAAATTTATTTTTTCACAGTTCTTGAAGCTAGAAGTCTGAGTCCAAGGTGTCTTCAAGGTTAAATTGCCAGTGAAGCAGATAACAGGTTCCTTCCTTGCCTCTTCCTAGCATCTAGCATTTCACTGGGTAGCACCAGCATTATTTGTCACCTGAGTAAATTCAATCTCTGCCTGCCTCATGACATAGTCTTCCTCCTGTGTACATCTGTCTTCATGTCACCACCTGCAGTATGTGGAAAGGAATCACTCCTCTCTGGTATTCCCTTAGTCCATTTCCTTTTCAAATAACTTCATATTCTGTAGTAATAAGTGTATGAACTTCAAAATATCTTTGTTCTTTGGTGAGTGAAGGCACAATTCAAACCATACCATGGGATAAATAAAGAGAAATACTTGGGGTAAATAAAGGGAAATACATCCAGTTATGCTAGCTGCTAATCATGATCATGAATATTCTAGGTGCAGAAGCTAATAAAGTATATATTTTGCTTAGTTAACGTTCTATAAATACTAATATTTCTAGTTTCATGCATTTTTTATTCTCTTAGTCTTCAACAGAAAAAGTGTCATTTTACAAGTATAAAGTGTGGGATTTAATGATATAACTTCTTAAGGTGAATTCTAGAGTGGAGTGTCTTTTTAGCATATGAGACCTAGAAGAGTAACACAGTAATAGGATCCACTGCTCCTTGAATCTCTGTTAGATTTAGAAATATACAGAATGCCAGATCTTAAATTGCTGCCCCTCTGACTCTGTTGAAGATGAAGTTACCAGAAGTTTACTTTTTACATAGAACAAGGTTTCTCATAGTACGATTATTTCCAAAAACCCACGAGTCATATGATCTGAGTAACTTCAATATAATCTCTTAATAATAAAAAAATAGGAACAACCAAAGTGCTTATCAACTGGTACACAGATTTTTTACATGTGGAATGTATAGACAATGGACTATTATTCACCCATAAAAATAATGGGATTCTATCATTTGTGATAATATGGATGGAACTGGAAATTCATGTTAAGTGAAGGAAAGCTGGTACAGAAATACAAGAACAACGTGATGACACTCACACATGTAATCTAAAAGAGTGTCTCACAGAAGTTGAGAGTAGAATGTTTATTACCAGGGGCCAGGGAAAATGGGGCTAGGGAGACAAGAAAAGTTTGATCAATGGGTGCTGTGTTAGTTATATTCTCATCACTGGGACAAAATCTACAACAGCTGCAACTTAAAGGCGAAAAGGTTTATTTTGGCTCTAGGTTTTCATAGTATTCACTTCATGGTTGATTGACTCCAAGACAGAAATGACGTAGAAGAAGGGAAGAGGAAGGCTTCTCACCCCTAGGTACCTAAGATACAAACAGAAAAGGAAGGAGCTCTAAACTCCAAAGGTATGCTCTGAAACACCCACACCGTTCAACGAAGCTCCAGTCCCTAACAGCACCTTTGGCTGTGTATTTCTCAGTGGAACCATCTACTCGTTGATCCAATCATCTTCCAAGGGCTCTGCTTCTGAACACGTGAGCCTTTGGGGACATTCTAGGCCTACACCATTAGTTACTAAGCTACAGTTCTAGCGGAGTAATAAATTGTGTTATGCATAGTAATGTGACCATAAATGAGTAATACTTGGCAGGGGATACAGCTCATTGGAATAACTTCTGCCTGGCAAGCACAAGGTCCTGAGTTCAATTACTGGTATCAAAAAAAAAAAAGATAAGTAATATGTTATATATTTTGAACAACTAGAAGAAAGTTTATTACATATAAATACTAAATATATGAAGTGCTATATATGTTTAATTTGATGTATTTTATAGTGTATATAGGCATCAAAATCTTGCATGAAAACTCTTTACTACATGCAAAGTTCATGTTTTATGCATCTGTTGAAAATAAATTTAAGAAAATAAGTATGTTACCTAACAAATACTAGGAAAAAATAGAATCTCTCATGCCCTGTGGTGGTTAGGATAGAATGTCAAGTTTACTGGCTTTGGAAATCAGTCTAGGGGATTGTTGGACAACATTTCTGTGTGTTGCTGGGTGTGTTATGAACGTGTGACCTTGGGAACTATATTTAGTGCCTCTCCCCTTCCTCTCTGCCCCTGCTTTCGTTTTTGCTCCCCATAACTAAACATCTTAGCTCTATCACATCCTTCTACTATAGCATTTCTGTCTTAGAGCCTGTTGACTATAAAGCGACTCCCCTGACACTGTGAGCCAAATTAATTCTTTCATCTTTTAAGTTGTAGGTATCACATGTAGTGTCCAGCAATAGGAAAGTTGACTAAGATATGCTCCATCCCTAATCCATCTAATGTTAGTCTCTGAACAAGGTGTAGAATCCATTTACATGACATAAATATCTACAGGGGCATCTATATGTAGGCTAAAGCATGTATGATAGTCAAAGCAGTCTCTAAAATAAAAACTCTAACAGGCTGTATGTACAATATTAAGAAAATAGAAGATTTCAAAAATGGAAAACAGTTTTTGCCAGCAAGTAGGATTAGGGAATGGAAGTGGGTGTTCTATCATGCTGGAACTGGTAGTTATAAGGCTGTAGAAATTTGAGGAAACTTAGAAGCGGAAACCGTTCTAAGGAATCCATATCACAGCATGTAAATTATATCTCCATTAAACATTCAATTTAATTCAACTACCTGAATATTTCTATGTTCTCTGAAGCTTTTTGAAATAAATGTTGTTAGGACTTTTGATTCAGATAATAAAATAATTTAACTTTATTTTAACCTACTTTGTTAGCATTAGAAAATGTGATTCTTTTTTAATTTCATGATTTGTCTTATTTCATATTTTTACCATACGTGGTAAAAAAAATTTTAATTCATGTTTTTGATTAGCTTGGATTTGCCCCTTACTATATTGTCCATAACTTTATATATAAATGACTTTATATATAACCTCTTAGAATTGCTACCTTTTACATCTGTATTCAGCATTGAGTTAGAAATATTTATAAACCCAATATACAATTCTTATTCTTTTCATTGGTAAATTTAATACATTTCTCACACAAAGTGGTATAAAATGAAGAATGTAGAATAATATTTCATATTTATGACATATTGAACTTAGAGATAGGAAAAATGATGAATTTGCCATTTAATGGGTTTTCCTAATAATAAAATATCCTGCATTTTTCCTGCAGTTAAAATAGAGACCAGACTCTTTCTGTGCCTCTGCAATTGCCTAAGTCCATTTGACTGTCTTTCTAAAGGCATTTGACAGTATTGATGATCTGTTTGGGATGTTGCTGTAGCTGCAGGCTCACCAAGATCTGTGAAAATAACACCCTCACATTAAGGAAAGGCTCACATTTAGTTATGTAGTCCCAAACCATGGATTTTATTTTGTGCATGTAGAAGGAGCCCTATGCTTCACTGCATGTAATGATGGATTATAAACCATCCACGAAAACAAGTACCCGTGAGGAGGCAAAAGGAAGAGAGAAGTTAATACAAATCAAAAGTGCAAGACGAAAGTAAATTGAATAAACTGTGCCTTTATTTTCTGTAATATTATACTTAACATTTTACAGCAGTCTAGGTGCAAAAAGTTAACTGTTTGTGTGTGTGTTTTTGTTCCATTTTTTACATGGTTTTAAAATTATTCTGGATGTGCCACTTTTCTATCTAATTATTCTTCTATTGACTTTATGTAGAATTTATATATTAATTTATGCTATGTAAAATTTACTGGTTTTAAAATGTCTACTAAAAATTTTACATATTGTTCAATGGTACACAAATCTCAAGTTACTAGCTAATTAAGACTTGAAAACCTGGTTTTTGGAAACTCTTATAATGAAGTGACTAGTATTTTTTCTGTTATAGCTATTGTTATGATAGAGATATCTTGTCAATTCGCTATTTGCCACATTGATAAATAATTTTTTTCTTAAAGAGAATAGAACAAAACAAAACAAAACACAGCAAAAGAAAACAGAAGAGAGTCAAACATTCAAAACAGAACACTGCATGCTATACAGGTTTTCAAAACATAACAACAGGAGATTAACAATGGTTACCCTAGTGTCTCTTGCTTTCTTCAAAATGGTTGTTCATACATTTACAGACAATAAACTCAAACACAACAAAGTAATACAAAACTAGATAAAACAAAAGAGCATTGCCGGGGATCCAGCTCAGCGGCCTAAGCGCCTGCCTGGCAAGCGCAAGGTCGTGAGTTCAATCCCTGGTGCCGCAAAAAAAAACCAAAAGAGCATTACAGGCCTTCAAGTCGGACAACAAGAAACCAACAATGGTTACCATAATGTCTTATTTTTCAAAAGAGCTGTTCCTATCTTCTCACATATTGCCTTCAAATAGTAGGAAAGGGACTTAAACCAATCAAATCAAAGAATAAAAGCACCATTGGATTTCAGAACCTTTTCTCCATATTTATCAGGAATTTTGTATCTTATTGAGTCTTTCAGTTTCTTACACTAGGGAAGCAATGCGGTGTTTACACATGTTTGTTTGGTTTATTTCACTTATGAGTATGGTCTCAAGTCACATCCATTTACCTATAAAAGCCTCCATGTGATCATTTTTGATAGCTCAATAGTACTTCATTGAATAAAAGTACCACATCTTCTTTATCCATTCCTCAACTGATGGGCTTTTGGGTTGTTTCCAAGATTTGGCTATTACAAATTGTGCTGCTATAAACATGGGTGCACATATATCACTGTGGTAAGATGATTTCACTTCTTCTGGTAATATGCCCAGAAGTGGAATAGCTGAGTCAAATGGGACTTCCAGTCATAGCTTTTTGAGAAACCTCCAGACTGACCTCCACAGTGGCTGCACCAGTCTACACTCCCACCAACAGTGGAGAAGGGTTCCTTTTT
>RJWT010034332.1:0-13705 GCA_004365215.1 Cuniculus paca
AATAAACATAGACGACTGTAACATTCCCAGTATAAAACTTTTCTCTCAAAGATAGCTAAGCATTTTCTGTTAGGCTCCATGCCAGAATCCAGTGCAGAATATTGAACTGGATCTATGGAGACTTAATGTGTCTATCCATTAGATTAGATGTCGTATCAACCACCTCACTCTCCAAGGAAGTGTCAAGTCCAGCATTACTTTTGGAAATTAAGGTTGAAATCTGGGAGAGACAATATGTCTCTGCTTCTTACATCAAAAAAAAAATCTAAGCAAATAAAAGTGTAAGGATAATAGTGTAAGAAAGCCATGATTAATTTGTAACTTTGGTCACACATAGACTAAGGATTTTTTAAAAAACACCCTTACTTAGGTACCCAAAGTCCCTTGGGGAGACTTCTCCTTAAAGTGAGTACACACTAATTCAGAGCTTAAAATATTGTGCTAAATAATGATTACAAGTTTAAAACGAGTCTATCCAAGATCTGTGCTTCTCAAACTTCCATATGCAAATGAGTCACTTTTTCATTATTGTTAAATAATTCCCAGATATTTTGACATATTCTGAGGAAGGAAGAAGGATCAGACAAGAAAAAAAAAAGAATAAATGACATAGTAAAAATAAATTTAAAAGATGTTTAATAGAATAGCTGACAATTTGTTCATAAGATGTTTTTGTAAAAAATCAGGATATAAATTATGTGACAATTAATTTCGGCTGTCAATTTGACTGGATTAGCAAATGCCTGGAGGATTAGTGAAGTGCGCTGATGGGTGTATCTGTGGGGTGCCTCCAGAGATGACTGGCAGGCAGCCATGTAGCCAGCTAAGGGGTGAGACCCCAACCTGACTGTGAGTGGCATTATCCAACGGGCTCGAGGCACAGTGGAATGAAAGGGAAAGAAAGAAGCCTAACGCATCTTCCAGTCTGCTTGAGTGGGTGCATCTTTTGCTGCCGTTGTCTGTGGACAGCTTCTTCAGCCTTTCAGTGTGGATTTGCACCAGTGACTCTCCAGGGGGCTTCCCTGTCTTCAGTCCTGGGCTGGCTCTGCATCCTTGAATTGTATTGTTCTATGGCTTTCAGCTTCTTGGGCTGAGCGGCCTCTGGATCCCCCGGCTCTGTGGAGCACAGCAGCTATTGTGGACTCTCCTTCCTCTGATACTGTAAATATGTCTATTAAATCCCCTTGCATAATTATATAAATCAGCTAGCTGGATACTAATACAGGTGTTGTTCTTTTAGAAAACTCAAGGTAACACAGATGATATCATGTCTTCTAAAATCCCCCAAGAAAATCCACAAAAAGTTCAAATATACTGTCACCTGATCAGTGTTATTTGAATAGTTACAACATAATCAGGGGCCTGCTCTGTTTTGTTTTTCATCGTTTTGGTTTTATTTATTTATTTTTTTTCACCATGTCACTGTCTGCTGTAACACACTTCTGGGCTTTGACCCACAAAGACTTGCCTGTCTGGGTTGCAGGTGCCACCTTTAGCCTACTGGGTGTCTCTCCTGGACTGCCCTGGTTCCCTGTTCTTTCTCTGTAGGCTGCCACCATGTTATCCCTCCCTGTGATCATTCTCGTTCTTTCAAATCTCTCTCCTGTGAACCCACTGGGAACCGGAGGCTCATTTCCCTTTGGTCTTGTAGAGTCTTTCTAACCGTCCTTAGGAAACATTATATTATCTCTTCCTGATCAACCCTCGAGCTACTAAAAAGGATAGAGCTAATATGTGAGTTAAGCAAGGTTACAATGGACAAAAACAACCCCAGAGTTGAGTTCTGTACACGTGTAATGAACAGTCTGAAAAGTAAACTAAAGCAGTTCCCTTCACAATAGCATCAAAAAGGCTATTTAGGAATTAATTTAACTAAAGTGCCAAAAATACTGTATGTTCTGAAAACTACAAGAAATCACTGAAAGAAATTAAAGGTCTAAGTATATGGGCAAGCATTCCTTGGTCACGGAAGAGAAGATTTAACACTGTTGAAGTGAGATTACTCCTAGCTATACAGGGAAGCACAAGCTCAGAGTCCCCGTACTCTGGGACGTTGAGGCAGGAGGGTCGCAAGTTCAAGCCCAGCCAGGATGGTTTAGTGATTTAGTGAGTTCCCATCTCAAAATTAAAAATAAAAAGGGCAGAGGGTGTGGTTCAGTGCAAGCACACTGGTTTCAGTTCCCAGTACTGGGGTAAGGAGGTGGGGCACAGTATTACTCCCTGAACTGACCTAGAGTTTCAACATAATTTTTATCAGAATCCTAGATCGCTTCAGTTTAGAAATTGACAAGTGATTGTGAAATTCATATGAAATTATAAGGTACCAGACTATCCAAGTGATTATGAAAAAGAAGGACAAGGTAAGAGACTCAGACTTCCCAGTTTCAAAACTTACCAGAAACATTGATGATCAAGACTATGTGGTTCTGGCACAGAGATAAACCTATAGATGAGTGAAATATAATTAAGACAGAGTCAAGAAATAAACTCACATATTTATGGTCAACCAATTTTTCACAGTGGTGCCAAGAACATTCAGCGATAAAAGGAACTGCTGGATGACTGGATAACCACATGCAAAAGAGTAGAATTGGACCTTTGCCTTAGTCCATATTTAAAAATCAAATAAAAGTGGATGAGTGATGTAAAGTTAAGAGCTAAAAATTATAAAACTTATAGAAGAAACCAGAGGTGTAAACCTTCATGACCTTATATTTGGTAAAGAATTCTTAGACACGACTCCAAATGCATGAGTGACAAAAGAAAGAAAGAAATTGGACTTCATTAAAATTTCAACATTTTTTGTTTTTAGTGCAAGTCATAGAGAAAACAAAATATTCACTAAGTGGGAGATTGTGATTACTAAATGGGGGAGTCTCACACAGGAGATGTAGGCAGAATTTTAAAAATGTTCTTATAATCAATAATTAAAAGACAACTCTTTCAAAAATGGACAAGGATCAGAATATACATTTCTCCAAGAAGCTATGCAAACTGCCAATAAGTGCACGCAAAGATATTTCACATCATTGTCCAGAAGGAAATACAAATGAAAACCACAATAAGATGCAATTTTCTACCCACTAGTGCCGGCGAAAGGATAAAAGTCAGATGATAACAAGTCTGAGCAAATGGGAATAAATCAGCACACTTCTGTTGACGGCAATGGAGAATGGTGCAGCTACTTTAGAAAACTGTCTGGCAGTTCCTCAAACGATTAAACGTAAAATTACTAATGACCCAGCACTTCTTCAGGTACGCCTAAGAGAAATAGAACTACGTGTCCACACAAAACTCGCACATGAATGTTGACAGCAGCATCATTTATAACATCCCAGAGCGGGGAGCAGCCGGAATGTCCATCAATAGGAAAACAGGTGAACAAAACTCGACAAGCTCATACAATGGAATATTACTGCGTGACTTGAAGGAGTCATGCAGATTCATGCTACCACATGGATGAATCTTGAAAACATGCTACAAGGTGGTTGTGCTTTCAAAACATGCAGCCAAGGGAAGGAAGCCAGTCACAGCGCACACATGTGATTCCATTCCTGTGAAAGTTCAGAATAGGGAACTCCTGCAGGGACAGATTAGTGATTGATGGGAGCTGAGGGAGTTGTGAGTCAGGTAGAAGAGAGATAGCGGGGTGCAGAGTTTCTGGATGATCAGAGATTCTAAAATTAACTGTGGTGGTGGTTTTATATATCTGTGAATACACTAAAATGACTGAATATACTGTTTAGGTAAGTGACTTGCATGGTATATGAATTATAACTCAATAAAACTATTTATAAAAACGTGTAAAGTACTGTTCAAATGGAAATTACTGTTATTTTCTTTCTTCCTGAATTATGTGACATTTAAAAGGCTAATTATGCAACATCACAACACTCACAAATCAGCTTCTTAATGCTTACAGACATCAATGAATTTATAAAATATGTGGAAGTCTTTGGGTGACAATTTCCTTAGATTATTGTTAGAAGCAATTGCCATCTTATCAGATTGTGTTATTTAAAATGAGAGAGGATTAGTTCTACATTATTGAAAAATCTATATTCTTAATATTAGCTTCAGTGATTCATTTTTTTAGTAGAAAAGTTATTTAATGCAAAAGTGTGTTAAGCTTGTGGTTTGATAACCCTTATAAATGTGTTCCAGCTTGTTATACTTGTTCATGTCATCTTCTAAGTGTACCATACTATATAATATTTAGAGAGTCTTTTTCCAAATATGAGACAAAATAATGATACAATAATAAGAGAGAATTTTCATAGAGAGCTTGGCATTGCAATTACAGCTATAGGAAAAATGTCTTCCTCATTTATCTGCAAGTAGATAAGCTTCTCTTCCTCATGTGATCTAAAAGATCTTGGTTTTGTAGACTTTTAAATCTAATGAAGTTCTTGTCTGTTCCAGAAAATAATGCCCAAAGAATAAAGGAGTATGAGTTAGCACAGAAACGGCTGCATATTCTTTTTCCAATCTTTCTCTAATGTCACCACCTACAAAGGGAAGCTCATTCCTGCCACTATCTTCTTTGTCCATAATCATCTGAAAATGCAAAAGATAAAATAATACTCCAAACTGGATCTCTAGAAGGATGCCCAGGTGGCTCTGCATACGGAAACTGTGTCTATGCTCTCCAATGGGACCAGTTGCTGTTAGCTGTGGGGATTTCTGGATGAGGCAAAGAACGTTCACTGACATATGTGTTCATGAGAAGTGCTGTTAACTGGTTTTTATAGATAAGGAGTCAGAAAACGACTTTTAAAATATTCTGTTTTATGCTCCTGCCTCACAAATCATTGCTTTGCAACCCTCAATAAAGAGATATGCAAGAAGCTAAATATCTTATTTGAGGCACCGATCTGCATTTATCCTAGTCTAGCATGTTCAGGAGGACTTGACTCATGTTTTAAAAACTGTGGGATGTTCAGATAAAGTACGCTTAATGGGTCAATGTAACAACACAGGAAACAATGGCTTCTAGAGTCTACCCGGTTATACAGCGCCTTTCCACTCCTGGCCTGAAGCACAAGGTCCACGTTGCTCTTTTTCTTTCCTCTGGCGAATGGGATTTTTCAGACATTGCTTAGTGACTTGACATATGTGGCATAATCCAAAGGGAAATAATCGATGAGCCTTCCCAGTCCCTTAAAACCCCCAGGCCAAATAATGCTGAATTAAAGCAGCTCAGATTAAGTCAGATGAAAAGGTCACAGACAAACTCTGTGGTCATCGAAGGCTCTGGGTGGGTTTGAGCAACAGTGCCTGCTGGAAGGTGAGCTCATTTCCAAGATGTGCTCTATTGATTTGGAAGTTCAATATTCACTGATTATGAGATAATCGATTGATAATGACAATTTAGGTTATTTTTTCTTCAGCCATTCTGTTGGAAAACATTTACTACTAACTAAGAGTTTCAGGGAGACTTGAACAAATACCCTTAATCAGCACTGTCAGACTGAATTCTCCACTTACCAGTAATGCCGCATAAAAATTCAAACATGAAGTTGTGAGAAATTATCTAGTAGCTTGCAATTGGCTGCAGGGAGAGCTAATTAGTACGGATTGCAGTTTCCACGGATCCTGGTGGAAGTTCTTACCACCTGTAAGAAATGAGAATGCAAAGTGGCCCATTTTCAATACAAACTAGCTAAGTCTGAGTGGAAAAAGACTAGCAGTTAAATTTTCCTGAAGGCTTACAGACATTACAAAACTTAGACCTCTCACACTGGGGCTATAGCTCAGCGGCACAGGCCCGCCCAGCAAGTGCAGAGTCGTAAGTTCAATTCCCTGTACCAAAAAACAAACAAACAAACAAACAAACAATCAAATTAACAAAAAAGCTCAGGAATCTGGAAGATCTCTAAGAAAACAAGGTATTGGAGGAGAGAAAAACTATCAAGAAAATCTTAGTGGAGAAATGTAGACATGAGTGGAAAAGGCAGAGAAAAGAATACCCTATAAAGAAATGATAAACCGAGGTGATGTCCGGGGAGAGTGTCTACCCCATAGTACTAGGCCAATGAGGACTGGTGGGGAGAGAGCTACACACAGAGGAGTAAAATGCTTGTCAGAACTGTCCTGGCTGTGCCTGCCTACCAGACCCTCAGTCTTGCAAGACCAGCATTAAATTCTCCCTTTCACTGTGTTTTGTGTCTCCAAGCCACTCCTTGGGTTTGGGCAAATGAGAGTGCTTCTCCCACCACCTCACCCCCAGTCTCTTTCCTGTGGCTCTCAAAGCGACCCCCAAACCTCTACCTCAATATTCATTAGAACTGCAAGTATTAACATCTCTACTCAATCCTACTGAGCAAGGAGCCCTGGGACTGGGATGGGGGCAGAAGTTATATTTCAATAAACCCATGAAATGACTGTAATACAGGTGATGTGAAAGAACAAATTCGGTACACCATGGTCACTGGTTTTCCTAACCAACTCCAATGCATATCAAGATGCAACATTATTTCCGAAATAAATATTCTAATTACTTACCATACAGGTTTAGTAGGCAAGTAAATCACCTTGCCTACTAGTTGCTTGAAAATGCCTGTCCTCCGGGAGGTTTGACTAAGACCCTAGCAGATGGGGAACTTAGTGCACTTGTGGCTAGCACAACCTAGGCTTCCTCAAAGGAAGTTGTTCAAGTACTCGTCTAATAGCTAATGAACTGTTGGCTGTCACCAACACTGAGCCTGGAGCATTTACTTCACTAGACATTTGAATAAACTCAGAATATCACCTACTCTTCTTTCCAAACCGATGATAACCTCCCATCAGCCCAGGAGTGTGCTCTGTTAAATGAAGTTCATTGCTTAACCAAGAACAAAACAAAACAGAAAAGAAGCCTGGTTTCATTGTCTAAAAGTCCCATTTCGTTATTTAACGCTAAGTGCTGCTCTCCTGATGACTTTGCAGATGCCAGCTCACCAGATTTCTCTCTTTAGTGCACCCACTTTAGCTCATATGAGAAGCATTTTCAGCAAGTTTTCATTCAATTTCCACATTGTCAGATTTAGCCGCATCAGCCCCTAGGAGCTTATATGGGATTAAAACATTAGCATTCTCTCACACTGTGGTCCAAGTATAAATTCTCCGTGTAGCTCATTTAAGATGACAATACAACCACGGAAGCACTGATGACCCCAGAGATGATTCCCTGCACAGTTGGCCCTGTAGGAGGTATGAGGCCAGCAAACACAGGAACCTTTGTACTCGAGCCGTGCGCATTAAGTTGAAAGCTGTATTTTGGCTACTTTCATACACTGACAAGGAAGGTCTGGGGCTGGGCACAGGGGACAAGACCCCGGATCTCACCTGCTTTGGGTAGCCTGTCTTCATCTCTGTCTTCACCTCTGACTTCATCTCCTGCTGGGAATGTGTGCCATGGATGTGTCGTCACAGGGAACGGACAGTTGCCCAGTGGAAAGGGGACGTGTGCTGCTTGGCATTCCTGGAGCTAAACCAGAAACCCAGAGGGAAACATTAGGTAAGGTGAACGAGGTCCATCCAACCCGTGGGCGCAGAGAGCAGGCTTCTGTAGTGTGAGGAAGGCAGAAGGCTTCCTTTCCTTAGCTGCACACCTGGAGGTGCACGTCCACGTACGACTCTTTTGGATCCTGAGACTTTAGCACTGAGGCTGAGCCATTGGCAACAATGTTTTGCCAAATTCAGGGAGGAGGTTCGGCCCGGCTTTGCAAGGGCTGTTTACCAGGTTTACCCACCTTTTATTTCAATCATCCTATGCACATTTGCCTTTTTTCTCCATCTTTTACTTTCTGGATCACAACCATTAGATTTGATAAGACTTTCTTTTTGTAGCATTTCTGCTCTAATGCCACATCTATTTTCCTTTAAAAAGACCTGATGCTCTGAAAAATATATGCACAAATAAGGCTTTATAGAAACATAATGAACCATTCAACACCTGTAGCACTTGGCAATCAAAGACATAAGAAGTAACAAAAATGAGAGCAAATGAAAACGGCTAGCACGGTTAAGTCTTCCCTGGTATTTGTACCAAGATTGAGCCTAAACCTCGCTGTGGCCTTACATGCCAAGGCACATGTTTCCATCCTCAGAGTAAAAGTCTTTGGAGACATTGGCCCCACAGCCATAGCCATTTCAGTAATATAAAAAAGTATGATCGAAAATCATCTCCTAAAAAAGTCATCTTCTTTATCCGTTAATTTTGTCGACACGTCTGTCACTTATTGGTCCACATTTACAGCTCCCTCAGGTAGCTTCACACAGGGCTCCGGTTTCCAGACAGTCATGCAGAAATTTGTCAGAAATGCAAATGTTTAAGTATATCAAAAACCTTCCAGGGATGTGGTTGGTGCAGAGCAGGGCCCAGAAATATGCACTTTAGCAAGTTTTTGGACAGTGTCGCTATTCTTGGGCCTTTATGCCAGACACATCTGTGAAAGTATTTATTTCTGTGTAATTTTAGCCTTTTCTTTAAAGATCTTCACGTATTGATAAGACTTCGATTTAATTTTGGGTTTTTTTGCGGCACCAGGGATTGAACTCATGACCTCACACTTGCCAGGCAGGCGCTTAGGCCACTGAGCTAGATCCCCAGCCCTTGTCTTTTTGAGACAGGGTGTCACTATGCCATTCAGGCTGGCCTTGAGCTCACTTTGTAGCACAAGCTGGTCTTGAACTCACAACGATCCTCCTGTCTCAGCCTCCCGAGTGCTGGGATTACAGACATGAGATACTATGCCCTGCTTTTCGATTTAATTTTGAGAAAGCTTGTTCTTAGTCGAACTGGGATAACCACCTGTTCCCATAAGACACCAAAGAATCTGGTATAAGCCCCAATGGATTACCTGCACATAAACTGAGTCACATTTATAAATCTTGTGTGATAGTTAAACAGACCAATGGAATAAAGCCATTGTATACAGTGGAAGCAATATTGGCTTTTAGGTGCAACTGCATGAGTCTGAAATGTCATTTTGTCTCCCAAAACTCTTACCCATCATCCACAAATCATGTATAGTAACCCTGGTCACAGAGTACATGAACGCCTACCTGAGATGACGAGTGTAACAAACATATCTCGCATAAGATAGACGCTTCAGTAAATTCTAACTTCGAAGCTTTTATTGCTTTTCATATAAAATAGTATTTACAAAAAGAAAATTAAAAATATAAGCTGAATACACTTATGGAGATCTAGTGTCTGATTTCCTTCAAGATTGTTAAGAGTTTTTGTGTCTACCTAGTTCTTGTTGGTTTTGATCTGTATTGGGCTCAGATGTGCAATGTGAATCAAATTAAAACTAAAAAATCTAATTAGTGGAATAGAGGGAGATTGCATCACTGTCTTCAAAATCATCCACAGAGGTTTTGAAAATGAAAGAAATAATTGAGTAGTTGTGCAGATGCCTCCGATATTATAATATAATAAAGATTATTGATGGTTACACAAATAATAGCAATTTTTAAATTTTTAGCTAATTTATTCAAGTAGTAACTACAAAATACAAAGGATAACATTAACTTAAATTTCAATGTATTGATGTTCTTCAAAATTAAAATCGTGCTAAAATGAAGACACATTTATATTCCTTTTAAATAGCTACTGATTTCATAGTAGTAGAGGAAGTAGTAGATGCTAATATCAGTGGCACCATTTTTGTGTTACACCTATGAGAGCAGAGGCAATATCTACTGTGACCACAGCTATCTTCCCTGGTACCTGGCATGGCACCAGGGATGAAGTATTTGCTCAATAAATACTTGTTGAATGAACAAATGCCATGTTTTAGGAAATTCAAAGTATCCCATAACACCAACACTTGGTAGGCTGAGGAGACTATTAAGTCTGTCTTAAAAACAATAAGAAAAGTCAGAAAGGTAAAATGACAGTCCCTGAGACTCAGAGAAATAAAGGTCAAAGTCTCAAAACAATTTATTGGCAGAAGGTTGGAGCTTTACGACTGCTCTGAAATATTTGTAGTCTGCACAAGAGTTCTCCTCCAAATGTGGGTTTCTTGGCCTTCAAGTTCACACTTGGTAGTGTGAGTGGATGGCTGCTCACCTGTGCTTTCATCAGCACACTGGGTCACAGGTCGCCAGTCACCAGCAGAGACATTCAAGAGAGAATTGGAGATGATGTGTGTTTCCCGATGGCTTCGTCAGCACTGATACTTTCTGACTAATATGTTATTTTTATATAATAATTCTTGAACTCCTAGTAAAATAGTGACTCTAGAACTAGTAAAACTGATTCTAGGACTCCTAGTAAAATAGTTTGTTCTAAGGTATTACCGTGACTCTACCCTTGTGAATTTATCATTGAACCTGTGATCTTAAAGATCAGATTGTTTCTGTATGCTTAAGAACTATCTACAATGTCCTTCTGTCATTAGACAAATCAGCAATCTGAAGGAACACCAGGATAATGACAGACCTTTCATGATATACTAGTGCAGATACCTGATAACTTTCCCAATGAGAATAAGCCAGTAATTATGCACTGGTAGGGAAAGATATAGAAATTGGGGAACTGAACAAAAATACCTGTGAGTTGAAATCCAAGAGGCAAAGAACCAAACATTACCGCATTAGGAAAACAGTAGATACAACTTGGAACCATGCAGCCGGACGTGAATAGGCATGGGGTATAAAGCGGTTGGTTGCACTTTTACTGATAACATGCAGGACAATGAAATATGCACAGACATTCAAGTAGAAAATGTGAAGATTATTTATGTGACTTAATTTAGAATGTTCTTGTTTGTTCTTCCGCAAAGCATTTTTTTAGTGCTGGCAAAAATAGATCAAACTAGTAACTAAAAATTTCATTCCAGTCCAGTGTAAAATTATATCCAAGGGTAAAGGATGATTTCCTTGGAACTTGTACCCAAGAATTCTCTCTCCTCTCTTTTCCTTAGAAGGTGCTTTATTTAAGTCATTTTGTTAGCCTGAAATTCTAATTTGTATTTTTCTTTTCAGCTAGACAGAAAGATGCAGGGCTTCTTGTGGAGAGTGGAGAGCTCAGGGGTCATTTTGAAACAGAGCCATCCTTGCTCGGCCCTTGCCGGTGCCTGTGGGCTTCATTTCTTTTAGACTGGGGGATCCCAAAATCTCACGCAGCTTTCTGTGCAGTTGAGAGAGTCACAAGTCGTTAAAATTTAGAAACAACATAAAATATAATGTATTTAAATCTGAAACACTGAAGAGAGTTTTGTTTTTTTTTTGAACCTAAGAACTGAACTTCTTGGATAGTGGGGAAAAAAAAAACTGAAAGTGTCATCTTCCATTCCGATTCATTTGAAGTAAAGAAAAATTTCATTTGATTTCATTCAAATTATGCTGTGGCTCGTGTGAATGATACACGCTGTTGGAGAAAATGAGGGAGAAGATGGGCTCTCTGGTAACAGCCCACGAAGAGGGGTGTTTGCATGTGCTTCTGTGTGCGGGTATAAGTGCATGTGCGTGAGTATACGTGTGTGCATGTGTGTGCGTGCAGGCACACCTACAAAGGATGGCTTGCTTTCATGAAAGACCACAGTTAAGACTGTGGCTTAAAAGCTGAGCATAATGGCTCACACCTGTAATCCCAGTACTTGGGAGGCTGAGGCAGGAGGATCATTGCAAGTTCGAGACCAGTCTGGGATACAAAGTGAGCTCAAGGCTAGCCTGAACTGCAGAGCGAGACCCTGTCTCAGAAGGAAAAAAAGAAGACTGTGGCTTAAGAATATGAGAGTTTCATAGCCAAGTTTAGTCAGAGTAACCTTGTGTAGCAGTTGATTTGTGGCATAATTACGATCTTGATTAATTTAACCTTTCCCTGTGCCCAAGAGTTGGGGGAACGTCGCAGTCAGTTCTTTGGATTTTTTTTTTTCTTTTGATGGATTTTGGTCCTGAAATAAAAAAAGCTCTTTTAAATCACTACCCTATATCAAAGTCAAGTATTGTATTTAGTTTGGTGTCTAATTAGAGCTACAAGAGGGCAAACCAGTCAGTCAGAATACAGTGAATAGACAGTGAACAGAAATACGCTAATTCTGAACTTTTTGTCTTTGATAGTGATGAGAATTTGTCTTCATGCAGAAATATTTCTGCATGAAATTCCTGGCAGGTCTAGAATGACTTTGAAGACAGCTGTTGTGACTTGGATGGTCATTGTCCTTGTCTACTGTGTGTCTCTTCACCATCTCAGGTGACAGCTGGAGTCATCAGAGGCATGGACAGCTCCTGGGGTATCCGGGGTCATCCCCACCCGCTGTCCAGACCCCAGAGCACCAGCTGGCCCAGCCCTCCATCCCTGCTGCCTCCTGTCACCCTGCGGCTCTCTTGGGTCTTGTGCTTTCTAGAACAATGGGACTGTCAGCAGGTATGGGGAGATCAGCGACCCACTCATCCAGACTCCCAGTTGCATCTTTTGCTCTCTAATGGAACCTCCAGAAAGCACGTCCTTGACTGTGGAAATACGTTGAAGTGGGGTCAGACATAGGAAGCAAGAAAACGTGACCCAGCAGGGGTTCGCTTTGGAACCTCTCGAATTCCTTCACTCATAGTCATTCACTCATTTTTTTCAGTCAGTAACTTTTCAAGCACTGTGTTAGTTTCTTGTTGTTCCTGTAACTAATTACCAAAGATTCAGTGTTTTAAAACAATACAGATTTATTTTTTTAATTTTTTTTGACAGTTCTGGAGGTCAGAAGTTCAAATTCAGCTCCCTTGGATAAGGTCAAAGTATGAGTAGGGCAGGTTCTGTCTGCAGGTTGTGAAGGAAGTTTGTTTCTGCACCTTTTTCTGCTTCCACTGGCTGCCTCCACTCCTTGGCTTGTGGGCCCTTCCTCCATTTTCAAGGCACATAATTTCCTTCTTTTCCTCCTTCTTACACCACCATCTCCACTAACCTTGACTCCTCTTGTCTCTCTTTTGGAATGACTGATTATACCAGTGCCCGCCTCCCAGGTAACCCAGGATAGTCTCATCTCAAGATCCTTCATTTAACCACACCTGCAAAATCCCTTTGGCATAGGAAGTCATATACACAGAGGATGAGGCCAAGGACATACTTGAGAGCCATTATTCAGCTGACCACAAGCAGAATGTGCAAGGCATGGTACCCAGCACTTGCAATGAGCAAAGCAAAGCCCATCATATTCCCATCTACCTCCACTTTCTCATGGTTTAGTAAGGAAGATGAGCTACATGGGGCATCAACAGATAAAAAGAGAGAATGCAGGAAACCAATGTGGGGGAAATGCCATGAATGTTCTGAAGAGGATGAGTTTGTTTCTCTGGATGGTGAATGTAAGTCTTCCACCCAAAGGAATATTTGAACTTGGTGGGAAGCACCAAAATAGCAGGAAGAGGCTAAGCATGTCATTGTGGTGACAGATGATGAAGTTATGCCCAAATTGCATGCAAAGTGAAGTGATGGGAAGGGATTTTTAAAGGTATTTCTGAGAGCTAGGTGCAGACACTGAGAGAGCCATTGGTGGGACATGGATGGACTCATGCTACACAAGGGTGATCCTGGTGACAGCCAGCTGTGTTATGGCTGTTTTTGTCTTGTAGGCTACTCTTACAGATGTGAGTCCAGCATATCAAGACACCAAAAACCACGTATCTCAAACCTCAGTGCCAAGGGACTGGAGATTTGGAATGGACACTCTGTCTCCCCTTTCTTTTTCTATTTTTTATTTTATTTTAAAGAGAATAAAAC
>RJWT010034333.1:0-13700 GCA_004365215.1 Cuniculus paca
AAAGGGATAAAAGTTAGGAAGGCAAGGAAAGTGATTTGTTCTGTGAAAACCTTAGGAGTTCTGATGAATTTTGAAAACCTTATAAATGTGTTGAAAAAACTAATGTTAGATTCAGCCACTTCCATGACTACATGAGGCTTGGGGGGGCCATCTGTATACAAACTGTAACATTCCACCCCTGGCCCCCCAAAGACTCAGGTACATCCCTTATACAAAAGACATTTAGTCCATCTCCATGAGTTGCCAAAGTCCTAACAGTTTCAGCATTGCTGAAAAGCCCAAGTCCCTAGTCTCCTCTGAGATCTAAGGCAGACTCTTAGTTGGAAGCCGCTGTACAAATGAAAACAAAGTTAAACGCCTCCAACATATAATGGCACAAAATAGACATTACCATTCCAAAAGTTACAAACAGGGGAATACAAAGCATTGGAACAAAAGTAAGTCCAAAATCCAGCACGGCAAATGTTAAGTCCTGTAGCTGTATGTCCAGCATCTGAAGCAATCTGTGGCAAATTATTAGCTCCAAAGGGCTTGTGTGATTCCACTCCTATGGCACTTCTAGTAGTCATCAATCTCATGGCAACTCTCTTGTGCTGGCTCTGCTCCCCCATTGCAGGTTTCCTTAGATGATCCACATTCCTAGCTTTTCCAAACTTCTGGGGTCTCCATTCTGGCTTCACACTCACAGCTTCACATATTGCCCTCTCAGGGGCACACTACCTGGCCTTCTAGGCCCTCTGAAATTGGGGTGGAAGCCTCTTTAACCTCAGAATGTGTGCATTCTCCATGTGCCTAAAACCAGCGCCACATGGATGCTGCCAAGGTCTGCTGCTGGCTGGAGCAGTAGCCAGGCTTTCCTTTCTCTTGGCCATAGAGGTCAAGTGCCTGGATCGCTGGGCACTCGGAACCTGATTGTGAGGAACAGCTTTTCTATGTCACCACCATTTTGGAACCTCGTGTGGCCTCTATTGCCATTCTGGAATGTGGCACTCTGCAGCTTTCTCCCCCAGGGAAAGTCTTTTACTTTTGTACTTTGAGGCTGTAAAGGGTGAAGACCTGCTGCCTCTTCCTGTGATGCCTGTGGGCCATCTTTTGTATTCTGTTCCTTTTCAGCAATCAAGTTTTCAGCTCTATCTTTACAGTCCACAGCTTTCCAACCAAAATCACAATATTTTAAATCACTATGCTGGGCTCTTTGCTCTTGATTTCCAACATAAATCTGGCTAAAAGCCCCCAACAATAGCCATGACACTGCCTCAACATTTGACTGCCTTGAAATTTCCTTTGCCAGATTAATCAGGCCACTGCCCTTAATCTCAGTCTCAGGCAAAGTCTCTGGACACGAGCAGAATGCAGACAAACTTTGTGCCAAGCCATAGCACACATCCTGTGGAGTCCAACAACCAATACAGTCCTTCTTCCCAGCAGAAACCTCCTGAACCTGTTCTTTACTGGCAGGCTTTTTATAAGCCTTCTGGTCTCCTGAGCTCTGACCAGAATCTCCCCTACAGAACAGCCTAAGCTGTTCCAGGGCTTCTATTTCAGGCGACATCTCTGAACATTTCCAAACTCTTCCCACAAGCCATTCCCAAAGGCTCCTCGAGCATGTGGTCAGGTACAGTCACAGCAACGACCCCACTTCTGGTAGAAAATTCTGTCTTGGTTACTTTTTTCTCATTGCTGGGGCAAAATACCTGATGCCCAAAGTGAAGGAAGGAGGGGTGTATTTCTTACAGTTTGGGGCTTTTAGTCCATGCTTAGCTGGCTCAAAGGCAGGGTGGTGTGGCTGAGGTGCTGCTGTTCATGGCGGCTGCAAGCAGCAAGAGCAAACCGCGCCAAAGTGAGAAAAACACCCCCGTTCTGACCTTACGTTGTATGTTGGCTCCACCCCTGGGTGGGTGCAGAGCTCACACCGTCAATCCCAGTGCTTCACAATGAATCAATCGTAAATGTTAGATTCAGCCACTTCCATGACTACATGAGACTTGGGGGGCCATCTATATAGGAACTGTAACACTAGATGTACCAGCATGCTGAAAAGACCAAGCAGAAAGTCTATTCTGAGACTCAAGGCAAACTTAGCTGTCAGGCCTTGTGAGACTCAAAACAAAAGTTAAACACTTCTAATAAACAATGACACAGGGTAAACATTCCCATTCCAAAAGGAAAGAATGGGGAAATACACAAAAATCAGACCAAACTAAGACCACAACCCTATAGAACAAACATTAAATCCTGTGGCTGCATGCCCATGACCCAGGGCAGGTTATGAGATACTCACTCTAAAGACCTTGATAAACTCACCCAGTGACTTACAGGTTGCAATCTACTTGGCCTTTCTTTTGGGATAGATTCATCCATTGCCTGTAGCATCTCTCAGCAGATATTTTATATTCCTGGCATCTCCAACTTCCTGTGCCTTCCACTGAACATTTGGCATTTATATCAAAAGTTCACACACAGCCTTCTCATGCAACTATGACATATAACACTTTTTTCATGGTTTTCCAGGATTTCTTCTGAAATCTGAGTAGAAGTCTTTGTGATCAAATGATTACATCCTTCATGCTTGCAAAACCACCATCGTATGAACATTGCCAAAGTCATTCAAACCAAACAGTAGGCAGTCCTCCTTAGACAATAGCTGTAGAATCCTTTGAATGCCTTAATGACTGTGTAAACTTGAGGTTGTACTTCCATATGTGGCCTTGAATTAGCAGGCACCCTAAGGACTCTCTTTTGAAATTAAAGATGGATAGCTCTTCACTTTTGAGCCTGTGATGGATTATGTCTTGCTGATTTTGTACATACCTTCAAGCATCTTTCTTCTTGTTCCTATGCAAAGTACTTAGAATGTTTATGCTGTATTTTTCAACAGTCATGCTCTCCTTTGCCCCAATTTTGTGGGAACTTTCTTTCTGCCTCAATCTTTTCAAATAGCTCTGCTACATTATTTTTCTCTCCTGATTCTCATTGGAATCAGTACCCATACCATGGTCTGAACATTTGGCTACCTTGAAATTTCATTTGACTAATTATTAGTTCATTGTTCTTAATCTCAATTTCTCACAAAGTCAAGTAAAGAGCAAAATGAAGGCAAATTTTCTGCCAAGACGTAACACACACAGTCCCAAAGGAATACTTGTTCCCATTTGAAACCTCCAGAAGAATGCTTACATTCCTGCCAGAATTCTGATTTTCTGAGCACCGAACAGAATCTCCCATTATGTTTGACTTACAGCATTCTAGAGGTTCTTTAGCAAACATCTCATACCTTCCCAAACTTTTTGCACAAACCTATTCTAAAAGCTTCTTTAAAAATGATAACATACAATCAAAACAATGTCCCCACTCCTCACACTAATTTTCTGTATTACTTAGCTTTCCTATTGCCAAGACACAAAATCTGAAGCTTATAACTTAAAGTAGAAAAGGGTTTATTTTGGATCATAGTCTCAGTGGTTTCAATCCATGATTGTCAGATTTCAAGGCAGAAAGGGAATGGCAGAGGAAAACTGTGACTGTATAGTGTCCCGGAAGCAGAGTGAAAAGAGAAATCAGGGAACAGAATAAACTCTTTTAAGTATTGCCTCAGTGTTCTACTCCTTTCAGCTAAGTCCCACCTCTGAATGTAAGAGTATGGGGACATTTTTTTATGTAAACCATAACAATAAGTATCTTAGAACAAAAGATACAAAATTTTTGATCATATACATATGCAATACACAGACCCACACTGTATTAGTCATGTTTTCCAACACTGTAACAAAATGCCCAACACCCATACCTTAAAGAAGGAAATTTTTAATTTGGCTCAAGATTTTGGAGGTTTCTGCCCACAACTGACTGACTCCAAGACAAAAATATCATGGTGTAGGAAAAGCTGCTTAGATCATCAAATCTGGAGAGCAGAGCAAAGGCAGAGCACCAGAGAAGAAGGAGCCAGGAATCAGATATAGACCCCAAGGTCACATCTCCATGCATGTACTTATCAGCCTTATCATTGCTGATACAAATTACCTATTACCTGCATCTTAAAGGGGGAGAGTTTTATAATTGACTCACTGTTTCAGTAGTTTCAGTCCTTCGTCAGCTGGCTTCATGGAAAAGAAAAGCAGCTCATTGCATGGTGGCCAAAAAGCACAGTAAGGAAGAGATATGGATGAGAATGCACCCTTGAAAGTCATGCATCCAGTGACCTGTCACTTTCAACTAGGTCTCACTTCTGAAGGTGAAATTTGGAGACATTTGAGATCTAAAGAATAACACACAGTTGGTCTTAATTTTACAATTATGAAATGAAAAAATTTATTTATCATGACCAGGTTAAATATCTTCAATCTTCCTATAGCAGTTTAAATTTCTGTTATTTTAACACATAAGCTGTAATTTACATGAAATACAACTTTGATACTAGTTCTTCGGTTTACAAATCACTATGTCAAAATAAGATTATTATCATGATTAGTAACCCAGCATGTTATACTAAGTCCCCAACTTGTGAATGAGTTCCATTCCAGGACAAATTTTTGTAAGTCTGATTTGATTGTAAGCCAAAACAGTGAGTCTTATACAGTACACTTCAGAAAGTTTGCCATACAAATGTTTGTAAATCAAGGATTGCTGTTCTTCTTTCTCCTTGTGATTGGTCTCAGAGTATGTATTTGTAAAGCAGTTCAGACACAGGCAGCAAAGCATGTAGTTCTGTTGTCTTTTGTCTTAAGTTAATAACTATATGTTAAGTCTTACAAAAACTGACAGTTGAAAGAGGAATTAGATCCACGAAGATAAAAGTGCACTGAAATCTCAAAAAATCATGATGATGATGATGAATGTGAAATTGGAATGGTATATAAATACCGTTGTTAGAAAAATAACTGATTTGGGATTAGTAATGTTTTTTGCCTACCAAGAGGCTCTAGGTGTGAATTCAGAGTAACTTAGTAAAGATAAACCTACTGACTATATTATTTATCTCAGCATACTATAATGAGATATCTTAGAACCTTGATACAAAGAACAGGAATTTATTGCTCACAGTACTAGAGGCTGAGAACTCCACGATCAGGGTGCCAGGCAGTTTAGTGCTTAGTGAGGACACCTTATGATGATATAATTTCATTGTAACTACTCGGAGGAGAAATGTAGACAATTGCTGTAATGTTTCTCTTTTAAAGACATTAATATTATCACACAACTCTTCCCTATCCCTTTCATAATCTCGTCTGACACTGGGCCTCATCCCCAATCACACCGCATTGTGGGTGAAGGCTTTCATATATGGATTCAAGGGAGGGGGTGACAAATCTTCAGTCTGCAACATCAAAATAAGTAAGGACATTATTTTGACAAAAGGCATAAATGTGTACCAGATAAAGGGAGATGGTTTATAAAAACAGTAAATGAGCTGTGAGAGCTATTTCATCACATTTAGGCACAAAAGATCAAATGCTAGAGAAAAATACAAATTAAGATAGGAGCATGATGACTAACCAAGTAATTGAAGATACTCATTGTATATCATTAAATTATATATGAGGGGAAAAAAGAAAAAAATGATAGTATTATTCAAAGTGCTTTGAACTATCAAGAGTGAAAAGTTCTTGATAATTTCTTACATCCAACATTCAGAAAGTAAACATATATTCCTCAATGTCTCTAGTGTTTTAAATTTTATTAACTATTAATTTTGCCCTTTTTCATTTTCCTACACATTGACAACCAAAGACAATCAAGTTTTTAATGTTTCAAAAAAATGCAAAGGCCATGAAACAATTGCAGTTATTCTCAATGATTAGTAATTGCTTTGCATAATTCAGTTTGAATAAACACTTTTACAGTTCTACATAATTTATAACATGAAAGTTGTCTGTATATTCTTCAGTGTTGTAACTCTATTGACCAAAAAGTAAGTGGAATCCTTCATGTCAAGAAACAAACTAGCTGGGGATCTAGCTCAGCGGTCTAAGCACCTGCCCGGCAAGTGCAAGGTCGTGAGTTCAATCCCTGGTGCCGCAAGAAAAAAAAAAGAGAAACAAACTAAAGTGCCAGACTATGTATGTTAGTAACAGGGGAATTGACTGATCAAAAACTTTTTTTTTTTTTGGCACTGGGGATCTAACTCACAACCTTGCATTTGCCAGGCAGGTGCTTAGGCCACTGAGCTAAATCCCTAGCCCCAAAAACTTTAAGTTCTATAGGCATAGACATAGATAGATGGAAAATACACATGAAAGATATCACATAGTTTTGGGATGAGCAATAGGGATATTGGTGTACAGAGTTGTTGGAAATAAGGGGTAAAATAGTAAAAGAATGACTTGCTCTGAAATTGCTTTAATCTAGCAACCAAATTTTGATTTCACTAAATAGAAGCACTATTACAAATGTTATTGCTAGTGGCAATATCATTTTTTGATTTTTGAAAGAATTCCATTATGAAAATATTGAGTTGAAAGGAAGTAAAGTGTTTTTCAGAAATATTAGTGAAAAGTCTGTTGCAGTCAAAATAAGATAACTGTGTTAGGTGTGGAATGCTGATAGAACTCTGTCTTGGTTGCTTTTCTCTTGTTATTGAGGCAAAATACCTGATGCCCAAAATGAAGGAAGGAAATGTTTATTTAGCTCACAGTTTTGAAGGTTTCAGTCCACACACAGCAAACAACAGGAGCAAAAGGGAAAAAAAAGAAAAATCATGCTGCCTTCCCTCCCTTATACTGTATATCAATTACCTGCCCCTGAGCGAGTGCAGTCCTCACTCCACCAATCCCAGTACTAGACAATGAACCAATCACAAATGCTAGTCTCAGCCATCTTCATGACTGCATGAGGCTTTGTGGGGACACTTAAACAAACCATAACAAACTCTCAGTGTAAACTCAGTAAGATGTGATCACCTTACTCCTAGTGGAGTATTAAATATGTACTATATGCCTATTGCTGTGTTCAATATCACATACAAAAATTACTATATATACAACTGATGATGTTTGACATAAATTTCTACCTACAAGTTTAGTCATGAGAATTAGGTGTTTGGATGTTACTATTGTTTTCAGCACTGAGACAAGTAAATAAAATGATTATTTTCATTTTTTTTCCCAAGTCTGTAGTGTTGAGTATAACTTACAGAAGTATTATATGTAATGCTTAAGTGACAATTAAAAGATTAAAACATAGACAAAGATTTAGGGTATATCTGGGCATGGTGATACATACCTGAACTCCTAGGTAATCAAGAGGCTGTAAGGCAGAAGAATAGCAGGTTCAAGGATTCAAGACTATTCTGTGAAATTTAGTGAGACCCTGACTCAAAATAAAACCTCTTTAAAAAGGGTTGAGGAGTAGCTTAGTGCAAAAATTCTAAGTTCTGTCCACAATACTGCCAAAAAAAAGTCGATTCTTGATTTTGTGGTCACACTCATGAGAGTCCAAACATTAACTGTAGTCAAGCAGTTTTAAACATCATTTAGTGTGGGAATATTAATATGGTACTTATATTTGGATTTTACATAGGAAAAGCTGAGTCCTAAAGAAACAACACTAATGAATATTGGAAAGATAAGAACAAATATTTTGAGAGGTTTAAAAGAGTGGAATTTTACTTATCTAATTTAAAGCTTCTTATCCCAATCTGAAATTTTATTTGGATGTGAAAAATTATATTTTGGAGTATAAATTGAGGTCAATAGAGAGGATTTTCAAATTGCACAAATTGAATTGGATTGATCTATATGTACACAATGATAATCCATTCAATCAATGATAAACTTAAAATTTTGATTTAATCAAATATGATATGGCTTTAACAAAGTATATACATACAATATTTTTCTAAAAGAAGTATATATTTTACTTGATGATTAAATGCAACTACATGACCTAAAATCAGAATATGATTTAATAATTACATACCAAAGAAGCAATTTTCAGGCTTATATGATACCTTATCATGGCTTTTATCTGGATGTCCCCCAGAACCTTATACACTCATACGCGGTGCTTAGTGGAGGTGATTGGATCATGCAGGTGTGATGCTTCTCAGTGGACTAGCACACTCTGGAGTTTATAACTAAATATGATACTCAACAGTGGATTAGTCCTTTGAGGGGTTTATAGCAGGATGTGATGTTAGGAGGTGAAGCCTCATAGGAAGTGATGGGTCACTATGGGAATGACCAAGAAGAATATACATTCCTACCCTCCCTTAATGCTTGTCCCCTCCTGATGACATGCCATGAACTCTTTCTACCTTGCCTTGGTGTCTGCCAGCTATGGACTGAAATCTCTACAAACTGTGAGTCACAATAAATCTCTCCTCCTTTAAGTTGTCAATGTTAGGTATTGTGTCTCAAAAAAAAAAAGAGAATTAAGTAAGACAGACTTTTAAATAAAAGAATTTTATGTTTCTGGGGCATTACCTGACCATGTAGTTCAGAAGTCTTTTGTATTGGTTTGCAGAAGGCATTTGGTAAGGCTTGAAGAGACCAACTAAGGAAACATTCATAGAATTCTGTAAGCCGAGCCTGATGGAAGATTCAGGTTGGAGCTCAGAAGACCAGAATGCTGATAGAAATGAAGCTGGTAAAGACAAGGCTCAAAATGTTAGGGGTGGGATCAAGGATTTCATTTGCAGTTGGCTTTCAGGCCTGTGTATTGTACTCTGGCAGAAATTTTGTCTGCATTTGGCTCATGACCAGAGACTTTGTGGAAGACTGAGATTAAGGGCAGTGGACTAACTAATATGGTGGAAGAAATTTTAAGGTAGTCTAATGTTGCAGTGGTGGCATGGCCACTGTTAAGGTCTTATAGCCAGCAGTACATTGAGAGACAAGTGCAAACAGCCATCAGAATGATTTAAAAATGTTTTTTGAGTTTGGCCCAAAAGAGAGCTCCAGGAAAGTTGTGACCTGTGAAGATGGAGCAGAGGAAAACTTGGTTGCTGAAAAGTTATCTTTAATAAACCAAGTATTTTGAAACAGAACAATAGAAAAGATGAACAGAGGACATGATACGGACCCCAACCTTTGCAGATTCTAATTGCAAATGTGAAAGATTTTGCTTGAGAAGAGAGCTACAGGGCACCATTGTCCAGAATGTTGGCAGCTTAGAGAATGGGAATTGATTCCTGGAATTCAGTTCACTGTATTCACCCAGTTAGGCTCCCAGAGGCCTCTTTTACTACTGATAAGATGCAAAAGGCTCATGCATCACTGCAGCTGACTGCAGACCATGTCATGTTCACTTGGTGCTGGTTTTACATGCATGCAAAATTCAAAAGTTGTGAGCTCATTAAGGCTTCCACCCAGATTTCAGAAGAAGCAGGCTCTTGAGTACTTCTGAGTGTATGAAACTGTGAGGGGAAAGGTTAAAGTCCAATGGAGATCCCGGGGTGATGGACAACCCAGGAGAACAGATCATCTGAGGACAGGTGCAAATCGTGAACAAAGCGAACCCAAGAGAGAAGTTGTGACTGGTAGTCCCATAGGAGCAGGGCCATACAAGTGCCTTAAAGTTCACAGATTGCCCCCAGTGCTGAACATGGTACTACAGGATTTAATTTTTTCCCTGCTGGATTTTGGTCTTGCTTTGGTGACATTCTTTTTCATCCCATTTTGCCCTTTTGGAGTGAGAATGTTTATACTGTGTCATTACAGGTTCAAAGTGCTGATTGTTCTGTTCATTTTTATGTTGTCTCACAGCTAAGAATTTGCTTTTAAATTCAGAAGAGATTTTGGACTTTCTTTATGTAATGCATAAACTATTAGGAATTGTGTGATTTTTAAGGATGAACTAAATGCATTTTGTATAAAGAGATGCACATGAGTCTTTTGGGGTCCTGGGGCTGAATGTTATGGTTTAAATCAAGTATTTCCAAAGTCTTATATCCTCACAGGCTTTAGGAGGTGATTGGATCATGGGTATGTGATATTCATTGGTGGATTAGTCCACTGTTGAGTTTATAGCTGGATGTGATGTTGGGAGATGTAGTCTGGTGGGAAGAGGTAAGTCACTATGGGCATGCCCTGGAAGGCTGTATATGTCCCTCCTCCTTTCTTGAACCATCCTTGCTTCCTGCCTACCACACCTTGAACTGTTTCTCTTTTTCCATAGCCCTCTTCCATGCCTAAGAACCAGCCAATGATGGACTAAAAGCACTACATACTATGAACCTAAATAAACCTCTTCTTCTTTAATATGTGGGTGTCAGGTAGTTTGTCCCAGAAATAAGAAAGTAACTAAGACATACTTTTTAAAATATCACTTAGCTTCTTTAGGCTTCATGGAAAACATATTTCAGTTGACTCATCCTGATGAATTAGTGGGGTAAAGACATCCCCTAATATCACTAATAGGATCCCTTGTGAATTATTTTGTCTGGTACTTAGCTCAAACAGCAGTCCGAACCCTGTTTTTGCTACATACATTGTGTATTCATGCAAACTACTCCTTGAATGTAGCCTCTTAGATGGGTTTGTAACTTCACAGAAAAGTATATTCACTTGTTTCCACATTGTAGAAAGATTTGCCACTGTGACCTAGTGCCTTACCCAGACTTTCAGCTCAGATGCTTTCATTTGGAGCCCTCCTTATTTGTTTTACAATATTTATTGGTCACAACACTTGAAGAGATCTCTCGGCTCTCCCCTGGAGCTTCAAATCACAACCTAGATTCAGAAAATGAACTCTACAGGGTCAAAGTGAAGTGAAATGATTAAAAGAAGAACTTGTTCAGTGACATAGCTGTTTAAGTGAAGCGTATTAATATATGATCTGAGTGGAACCTGACAGAGCACGGCAGTTTCAACTCCTTCCCCAAGTGTTCAGGTTGATGAGCCTTGTTTTAGCATCCTATAAGTTATTTATGACTACAGTAGTCTCACAGATGTACATCTATGTGGCATTTTGGTGTCTTCATAATTGGAAAATCAAACTGGATTGAAAGCCAGGTGGCAACTTAAATATTCATAATCTGCGTCCTTTTACCTTAATCATGTAATAAACAGCAGTTTTCACTGCAGGGTGGGGAATCATATTAAGAACATGACTAAAACTTTTGAATTCATTCATTAAGACATATGTGTGAACTTTGAAAGTGATAAATGACTCTCTTGGTGGTACTGTAAGTGTTGTCACAAAAAAAAAAAAAAGAAAAGAGAGAGAGAAACAAAATGACATAGCATTTTATTGTCTGAATTTTTATCCAAACAATATAATTACTTTTATAACATTTTATTTTATTAAATCCATTTTGCACACCACATAAATGCATATAGTTGACACTTGAAAATTTCAAGAGCAAAGTTTTTTATTTGTTTTATAGTATATGTTAAAAATAATGATAGGTCTTTTTATAGGACTAGGAGTCCAAGTTGGAAAGAGAAGAAATAGGTCTGTTCGTGTGGCCAGAATATAAAACTAAACAGCAACTATAATTTAAAAATGTGAGATTAAGCATGTTGAAAAAAATGATTAATGTCATTATTTATTCAGGAAATGCAAATCAAAAGGACAACGAGATACAGATACCACTTCATATCCATTACAGAGAATATTATCCATATTAAATTTTTTTAAGCAATAACAAATACTGGCCAGGATATAGTAAATTTGACTTTTTTTGCATGGCTAGTGGATCTACACAATGAAGGACATAATGATTATTCAAAAAGTTAAACATAGAATTGCCCTCACAGTGACTACAACCCAAAGTTTACTGGTGGATAAACAAACAAAAAAAAGTGCATATACATGTTTTTTCATTTTTTTTTCAGTAGGAAATTCTGATACACGCTACAATATGGATGAATGTTGAAAATCTGCTAAGTAAAATAAACCACACGAAAAAAGAAATATTGTGTAAATCCACTGACATTTTTATTGGCTGGTATCTGAGGAAGTCTCCCCAAAAAGAAGATGGGACCTCAAATCACTTACCCCATGGAGTAGGTTTGTAGACTCTCAGAAAAAGAATTTTAGGATGCATCAGTGAGAGGCACAGGCAGAATTACTAGGCAGGGATTTTGTTCACGAAAGAACCGGGGTAGGTTTTACAGATTTGTTGAGATGGGCTACAGTTTGGTTGATCATTATCACAGTCTGCTTTTGCAAGATAGTCTTATTTCTTGAGGCAAGGAGTTGATCTCCATGAAATTATTGTTTCTGCTTGGGGCTGTCTCAGTCTTGTGAGGCTCTGCTGGACTCTAACATGAATTTAGGTTTAGGATAATGTTTACTTCTGGGAGTGCCATAGCTGCAAGTCCTTGTAAATCTCTTATCTTGGAATCCTCCTTCTTGAGGAGAGATGAGACAGATTATGTAAATTTAGGTTTAATCGATTTTTACTTGCCAACTTTTAGACAGATATACCCTAAGTAACTAGTATGCCTGCATGCAGAGTTCAGAAAGGATTTGACTCACAGTGTTACAAAATGAAGGTCAGGCTTTCTTCTCCTCTTGGTTACTTATTTGGGATCTGTAGACCCATGTGAAGAGACAATGTTATTTATCAAGCAACCTTTAAGTGCTTGACTGCCTCAGAAAAAAACACAAATCATGTTATTAATGAGTAACAAGTTAAGGGGTCCAGGAGTTTATTCATTCTCTGCCTTTCTGGTAGTCTCTTACTGTTTCAATATGAGGTATGTAAAACAATCAGATTCATAGAGATAGAAAGAAGATGAGTGACTACTAGGGTTTCAGGAATAATAGAAAATTATTGCTTAAATGACATTCAATTCATTTTGTAAAATAACTAGTTATTTTGATCAATGATTATTTTGAGTGTCACACTCCTGAAATGGACCACCTGTCTTGGTCTAAGAATTTGGCATTTAGCAAGATAGATTGTGTGTGTGTGTGGTGTGTATGTGTGTGGTGTGTGTGGTGTATGTGTGTGTGTGTGGTGTATGTGTGTGTGTTTCACACATGCTTGTACATGAACCTTTATAAGTATAGTATTTCTATGTATTATATGAAAAGTGTATTATAGTGACAAGTAAAGTTGTTTAAGAATAAATACATGTCTTTTCATGATGTGATGAAGCTCGTTGGACTGACATTGTTTTTCTCTTATATTACATTTCATGAAGTTCAGTAGAATATTCAATTTTATGTGCCCATGTAGAGCAGAAATTATCTGTTTAATTCCCTTCTTTTACTTTTCTAGGTATTTCTTTTTTGTTTTTTTTCCCTTAAGATGTAGATTATAAAGGAGAAGACAGCAAGTCAAGAGGTCATTTATTTAATGCTTTTGAGGAATATTGAGAGGTATTTTTCTTTATCTAGAACACAAATCTAAAGATAAATTTACTAAACTTACTCTGATTCTTTCAAATGCCGATTGAGTAGCTCTCCCTTGCAACTACATTAAATCTGTTATCAAAAATATTTCTTGGTAAAAATGTAAGAAGTAAAAATTTATCCCCTAACACTTACTAGCATTTTCAAGGTTTTACCCCTCCTCTGTCTAAGAAGAGTTACATTTACTAGTTCTGCACAGGATGCAGTTTTACTTTTATCTGAGCATAGACAGTTGGAAAAGTAGAGAATTCTCTAAGAAGGAAGTTCCATAATAATGTTGAAACTGTTGGACTATATAGCAAGACATTTCATGTATTTGAACTTTTTTTGTCTTTTTTGTATTACAGGCATGTTAATGAAAAGGTTTTGTAAATTTTTAAAATTTTATTTTTACACTA
>RJWT010034334.1:0-13714 GCA_004365215.1 Cuniculus paca
ACAATTAAAAAGTCTTATCTAATCAAAATCATATGCTACAATACTTTTCAGTCAATGACAAACCACATATATGATGGTGATCTTATAAATTAAAATGGAGCTGAGAAATTTCTCTTATGGTTTGGATATTCTCCAAGGCCTCATGTATCCAGGGGTGGGGATTTTGGATCATGGAGAATTAATCTACTAATGAGTTGAAAGCTAAATGTGCTGTTAAGAAGTAGAGCTTGGTAGAAAGGGTTAGGTCCCTGGGGATTGACCTTCTCCCCCAGATCCTCCTTCTCTCTCTGCTTCCTGGCCAAATGGATTGAGCACGTTTTCTCTGCCATGCCCTTCTACCATCCTTTTTCTGCCTGGAGCCACTTATCCATGGACTGAACCTTCTGAAACCATGAGCCAAAATAAACCTCTTCTCCTTAAAATTAAGGAGTATTTTGTCTCAGCAGGAAGAAAGTGACTAAGATAATTCCCATTGCCTAGTAACAGAGCCATTGTAATGATGTAGCACAGTGCTTACTTATGTTTGTGGGATATACAAATCTACTATGCTATGGGCAGGATAAAAGTGTAGCAATACAATTTACATACAATGCATAATGCTTCTTGATAATCAACAACTACTGGTGAAACTGTTTTATGATGTATTTCTACTATCCTTCTGTTATTTTAGCATGTACTACATTTTTTTTTTGAGACAAGGTCTTGCTTTTTTTAGTTTATGCTTGCTTTTTTAGTTTAGTTTAGTTTAGTTTAGTTTAGTTTAGTTTAGTTTAGTTTAGTTTAACTGTGTAGGCCAGTCTGGCCTTGAACTCTGACAATCCTCCTGTCTCTTCCTCCCAAGTGCTGGGATTACAGGCATGTGCCACCACCACTTGCTTTAGGGTACATTACTTATCACCAAAAATATTTAATTGTAAATCATCCTCAGGCAGATACTTTAGGAGGGATTCTAGAAGAAAGCCTTGTTAATACAGGAAATGGGGCTCTGTGTGTGCTACTGACCCTGAACACCTTTCCAGGGATGAGACATGGAGAATGATGCTGTTGATCCTGATCCTGTCACGTGATGGAGAATCTATGACACGCATGCCATAGTAGGCTGTTTGTTATCATTGAAAGCTCTAAAGGTTTTGCTAGTGGACAAGCTAATATGTGTTTGTGTCTTAGTTACTTTTCTTGTTACTGAGACAAAAATACCTGACAGCCAAAGTTTGAGGGGGGAAAAGTTCAGCTCACAATTAGTAGAGGTTTTGGTCCATAATCAGCTGTCTCCAAGGCAGAGTGGCACATGCCTGAGAAGCAACTGTTCATGGCAGCAGAAGACAGCAAAAGCAACAAAAGAGAAGAGCAGAGAGGAAAAGAAGCCTCTTTCTGCTCCTTTTATCCAGACTGATGGGATTAGGGGGTACCAATCCAATCAGTGGACTGATCCAGCCACCCACCCTTAATCCCAGCATCCTTAATCCCAGAATTCAACAATGAATCAGTCATAAAAAACCTCATCTAAAAGTACATGAGGCTTTGGGGAAGGGGGACATCTCAACATAAACCATAACAGTTTGTGTCTTAATTTTTAACAAAAAGTTTTTAAATAAAAAATTTTAAACGAGACCTGGTGGCACACACCTGTAATCTCAGCCCTTGGCAGGCTAAGGCAGGAGAACTGTCAGTTTGAACTACATAATGAGATGCTACTGCCACCTCCCCAAACAAACAAAGAAAAAATTTTAGAATAGAAAAAAACTAATAAACATAAAGAAAAAAATTTTTGTATAGTTGTACATTGTATTTGGAATTGAAGTTAAGTGTTACCACAAGAGAGTCAAAAATTCAAAAAAGTTAAGAGGTTTATAAAGTAAAAAAGTGACAGTAAGCTACGGTTAAATTATTGAAGAAAAAGTTTGTTACTGATTTAAGGTAGTCCAAGCGAGCAGCATTCTTACAGCCTGTGGTTGTACATAGTTGTAGCCTGGGCCTTTACATTCATCCACCAGAGCAGTTTCCAGTTCTGTGTGCTCCATTCACAGTGGCTGACCTACGCAGGTATATTTTTGAAAAACAGTTTTGTCTGGCTGGGGGTTTAGCTCAGCGGCCCAAGCACTTGCCTGGCAAGCACAAGGTCATGAGTTCGATCTCCGGTACAAAAAAAAAGTTTTTATCCTACATTTTCTACTGTACCTTTTTATACTGAAAGATGTGTAGATAAAGAAACATTGCTGTGTTGCAATTGCCTACAGCATTGAGGACATGGTGTCCTGGTCCATAGCTTACTTGTGTAGTTGCCTCAACCATCCAGGTTTGTATAAATACATTCTGCGATGTTTGCACAAGGATGAAATCCTCTACCGATGCATTTCTCAGAACAAATTCTGTCATTAAACAGTGCATGACTGTGCTTAATAGTTATAAAACATTTCACTCAGAAATAGCAGAATGCACATTATTTTCAGATACAAATGGGGGATTCATCAAGATATATGGTATATTGGGCCATGAAATGTTTCAATAAATTTCCAAAGAAGTTGCAATTGTACATAACAGGTCCAACTGACTACAAGAGAAATCAGTTATATTAAAATATCTAGAAAAGCCTCAAATATTTGGAAATTAAGCAGCACGATTTTCTAAATAATCCATGAGTCAAAGATATCACAAAAGAAAAAATATTTTCAACTGAATGATGATGAAAAGCACAGCATTAGAAGAGACAAAATGCAACTCTGGTGACAGAATCAGAACCGAACAGTGATTGCCAACAGGATGTGGGGATTAACTGAAAGATGGCACCGCACACGACGTGCTCACAAATTAGAGAAACAGGGCTTTGACTGTTTTTGAGAAGCAGATCATCCGAACTCATGGACAGAGGTGTCATTACGTGCTATGACTGCCAGGGATTTATCTCCAGCCATGACCTTCCCTCTGAAATCAAACTTGTAGAGTGAAACAGCTACTTGATATCATTTTAAATATATCAGTAAAGGACACTTGGTTCCCTCCTCAAAGTCCCTTCACCTCCAGATCTTCTCTACCTCAGTAAATGGCATTATCATCCACCCAGGTGCTTAACCCAATAACTCCAAGACCATTCTGTTTTTTAAATTGACATATTACAGTTGTGCATATTTACGGGCACCGTGTGATGTTTGATACATGTGTACATTGTGAAATCCTCAAATTAGAGCAACCATATCTATTTCCCAAACATTTATCATTTCTTTGGGGCAAAACATTCAAACTCTTTCCTTCTATCTTCTTTGAAATGTATAGTACACTCTTAAGGATCATTGTCAGTCCTTCTCTGTTCCTTATTCTTCCTATTCAATCTGTCACCAAATAGTGTTGACTCTATTTTCAGGGTAAAAGCAAAGCCGTCTGCTTCTCTCCATCTCTAGTGCTAGCATTGTGGGCTAAACAATTATCAGCACTCTAGATACTCCAGCAGCTTCCCAAGCCAGAGTGGCTGTTGAGAGCAGTAACTTGGACTGTGTCGCTCTTCTGTTTAAAAAGTCCCTCATCAGTTTTCCAGTTCTGCAGGCTTTACCAGATCCATCCTCTGCCTCCTCATCCTGTACCAGTGACCCCCTTGTTCAGTGGAATCCAGCCACAGGAGGCTCAGATGCATAACCACCTCGAGATCTTGGCCCTTGATACTCTGTCGCCATGAAAGGATCTTTGTATTTTGGTATCTCCTCAGGCTCCAAGTCTAAGTTCGAATGTCACCTTCCCTAGGCCCTATATTATATTCAGAGGCAAGCCCTAAACCCATTTTATTCTTTCTCAACATCCTGTTTTTCTTCACAGGTCAGTCTCAGAGTCTAAAATTTTCAAGGTTACATGTTTACACTGTCTCATCCACTTACACCAAACACACACACACACACATACAACACAGAGCACCTACCTAGAATATAGACTTCTAATTCCAGACTGTCATCTTAGTTATGGTGGCTGACATATACCAAACATCAGATGAATTAGCATAAGATGACAGATTAACCAACAGAGAGTTCCATCATCATAGTATTTGTAACAGTCTTCTTTTTCTTTCTTTCTTTTTTTTTTTAGAACTTACAGGTTTTTTCTTTTTAGTAGTAAAGAGGCTTGCTTGTGAATCATTTTTTGACAACTGTAAAAAGGAAGACTCAAACCCACACAACATGGGAGGCAAATAAAACTTTGGACTAGGCCTTGTATGGCTCTATAGATAGAGGAGGAACAGAAACGATCACCAGAGAACAAATAAGATACATGAGAAAGCTGAATCATCTCCTTACCTCTTGTCTCTCTGCCACCACCAACCCACTCACCTAATCCAGCAAATTCTGGCCAGCAAGTGTTTGTAACACACACACACACACACACACACACACACACACACGCACACACAGAGTGTATAGTTCCACTAATAGAGGAGGGAGATTTCTCCTCTACCCCTCTCTTTGTTCTTACATGAGTTCTTAGGCTAAATCTAGAAATCCAATTAATAAAAATGCTGATTAACAAAAGCAACATGAAAGTTTATTAATTTTACATGCATAAGAATCTTTGCAAGACAGTGAAATCCAAAGAAATGACCAAAACATGATGTGTTTATACTTTTTACACACAAAAAAAACACATTTGTGAAGGAATGACAGGCGAAATGGATATGTGGTCACAGTCATGACTTGTAGGGGTGTTACTAAGAGCTGGGGGGATATATGAGCCAGCGGAAGAAACTACTACATCAGAGTTTGTTTATTCAGGTTTTCTTCAGCCCCTATTACCTGTCTCTGGCAATTAAGGCTATTTTCCAGCCTGGGACTGATAGGAGACTAAAACAACCTTTTGACTTGCTGATGGTAGGAAGAGAGGCCAAATGGCCTTGTCTGAAGTTACAGCTTCTGAAGTGACTTCCATCTGAAAGAAATCAATGTACCAATTTGGCATATTTTGCCCTGATTCCTTCACCCCGTTTGTAGTTTTTCTTTTTTTTTTGCGGCACCGGGGATTGAACTCATGACCTTGAGCTTGCCAGGCAGGCGCTTAGACTGCTGAGCTAGATCCCCAGCCCTGTTTTTGAGACAGGGTCTCACTATGCCGTTCAGACTGGCCTTGAGCTCACTTTGTAGCCCAGGCTGGTCTCGAACTCACAACGATCCTCCTGTCTCAGCCTCCTGAGTGCTGGGATTACAGGTGTGTGCCACCAAGCCCAGCTTGTTTGTAGTTTTTCGATGACTCTCCATCTGCTACTGAATAAAAATTCAAGAATTTCAGTCTAGACCAGTCCCCTATTAGTCTTTATTTCTTCAGTGACTGAAAAGGCTTTTCATTTCTTTCTACAATCTACCATCCACCAATCCCTATCACTTGTAGCTCTTTTCTCCCTTCCCTAAGACCGACTACCCAATGGATCACATTTGCCCAGCAATTCATGTTACAGTTGGGGTAGGGGGTTCAGTTATGCCACCCTTTTTGACATAAAGATTATTTTGAGCTGGAGGCAAATAAGAAGGCACAGATAAGAGAAAGAAGCCTCCCAGGAACTTCCCACGATCTGCCTACAAGCAAGAACTTCTGAGAAGTGAGGCTGGTCATAAATCATTCCCAGAGAAGGTTTATGGTCAGGAGGGAGAGACAGAGTATGTGAACCTGCAGAAAATAACCGTCCCCTACCAGTTCCCCCACACGTTTCTCTTCCCACAATGCTCAAAGTTCTTTTCCTCAGAGTTGTGCACTTGCCTAAAAATCTATTATTTCTTTTACTAAGATGATAAATAAACTCAACTTCTAACCTTCTAAACCTTTGAGTTGCTCCTCAGGAGGCTGCTCCAGCGGGAAGTACACTGCGTGCATTAATAAACTGTTTTTCTCTTGTTCACCTTGTCCTCTGTGTCCAATTTACAGGTCTCCAGCTGGAAAATCTAAGAAGGTACTAGGAAAAATAATTTTTTTTTCCTTTCCTGCATAGGTAATCTTTCTGTCTCCACTGCATATCATTTCCTTGGTTCACCCCCAAAAAAGATGCTGAAGGGGGAAAAGATGCCATTTTCTTCCTGAACCTGCATAGGTTCTTAGCTGGGACAAACGCATGTTCACAGAAAGGTGAATTAACATGAGAGGAGCAAGCAATTTCATTAACATGTGCCCCGTGTGTCACGTGGGGAAAAGGCAACTCTCTGGTGAATAACTCTCCGAGCACAGGACACATGTTTTAATGAAGATCAATAAATCTCAGAGTGACAAGACAAAGAAGCAAGGAGTTTCAGATTTCAGAGATAAGACTCTGTGGGAAGGTGGTAAAGCCAGCTCCAGATTCCGCTGGGTCTCTGGGGTCAGGTCTAGGCTGATAACCACAGTTTCCGGTAAGGGAGGATTTACACTTTTGGCTTCAGGGATGACAAGAGGAGAAGGAGAAGAAGACCTTTGTCTGTGGGACTCTCCATCCTGCCACAGGGCAAACAGGGAAAGGCAGAGAGCCCGCCCCACTATTTTAGGGAAAGATATTTCAATTTTCTTTGATGTTCTTGGGGACTCTGCTCTGGGTGCTGTCCCCAGTCACACACTCTCTGGGTGATCACACCTGTGTTAACCAGCTTTCCTGTTGCTGTAACAAATACCCAACACCCACAACTTAAAGGGGGAGAGGTTTAACTTAGCTCATGATTCAGGGGATTCAGGCCATGGCTGGCTCCCTGGTGGGAGGGCCCAGGGGAAGAAGGCTGCTCACTTCATGGCAACTAGGAAACAGAGAGCAGGGAAGAGCTAGGGACAAGAATACACCTGTTCCCAGGTAGGCCCATTTGTTGGACCACTTTTGTTCCAGCCCTAATCTCCTACCTCATATCCTTCCAGGTCACATCCCCGGGAACTCATCTCCATCTAAGCCCCATCTCCCAGCAGCACATTCAGAGAGGAATTCATGGATGGATGAATCCACTGATCAGAATAGCATCCCTTGAGCCAATCACGTTTCAGTAGCCCCGCCTCTGAAAAGATGAGACTTTGGGGGGAAGGACATTTTACATCTAAACATAATATGACAACATCTAATCTTTCCTGACTCATTCGCTCCTTATTGCCTCCTGGCCTGTTCACTCTGTTGGGGACTAAATCTTCAGGGTTAGGGTGTTTCCTTTCTTTTTAAAAGAAAGGCAGAGGAGGGCGGGGAGTGTAGGTCAGTCCTGGAGTGCTTACCTAGCATGCAGGTAGTCCTGAATTAAATCCTCATTACAGTAAAAAAAAAAAAAAAAAAGTGGATAATTCCAGAGGCAGAGTGAGACTCACTGACCCTCACCACATGAGCACTGCATTGTTTTCCTTACGAGCTTAGCCCAGAATTTGCAAAGGCTCCTGTCTCTTCAGTGCACCCCAGAGACTTGAGCCCACGGACAAATGTTTTTCCTGTGCTCTCTCTTGGCTACCATGTCTCATAAAGTAGGGCAGAAATAGGAGCCAAAGATAATAGATGCTCTTTTGTCTTGAGTGGGTTACCTGTATTCGAGGGCTTCCTTCCCAGGATGTCTCTATGTCAAAGTGACAGAATCACTAGGCTTCCCACTGATGCATCCTGAAATTCTTTTTTCTGTGACAAAAGTTGAGGAACCTACTCCACAAGACTGGTTGAGGTTCCTGTCTCCTTTTTAGGGAACCTCTTTAGATTCATCTGGTAACAAAAGAGCCTTTCCCTCACAAAAAAAATGTCTTCTGAGAGGAGCTTTCTATCATACTTTTTTTTTCTATTGTTTTCTTCAGACAGGGTCTTGCCGTGTAGTTCAGGCAGGCCTGGAACTCATGGCAGTGCTCCTACCTTAGCCTCCTGAGTGGCAGAGTACACCACCATACCTGCCTCTCTATTATACTTTCTAGATTTAGGTGATTCTCTCCTAAACCCCTATAAAGAGTGCTTTATCACCAGGCCTGGGGCACACTCCTGGAATCCCATCACTGTGGGAGGTTGAGGCAAGAGGATTACAAGTTTGACAGCCTGGGTAATTTAGTGACTTGGTAAGACCCTGTCTCAAAATAAAAAGTAAAAAGGGCTGGGGTTGTAGCTCAGTGTGAAGGCCCTGAGTTCAATTCCCAGTACTGCAGAACAAAAGATCCTTTATCTTCTAATCTAGACCATCCTCACCCCACTCATTAAGATTCTTGAGAAGAGGGACTTCTGATTCGGTATGCCTAGCACAAGAATGGCAACCGAGTTTTCCTCTTGTGAACCAAGTCTGAGCTCTGTGGTGTTCGCCTAGCTCAAGAATGACCAGGATCTGGAGGAGATGAAGGGAACCACAGCCCCACAGGAGCTCTAGCTTGAGTTAATTAATTAATTCACAATTAATTAAAAACATACCAGGTACTTCCTGGTGAGCCTCCATCCTGGTTGGGAGCTGCCTAGGTTTCCTCTTGTTTTATCAGTTTTTATTGTTTATTAGTATGTGTTTGCAGCATATACTGATCACTTTCCTTGTGAGAAGCTAATATGTATACATAACACACCTTAATTCTGCTTTTCTTCCCCTCTTCTCCCTCCTACTCCTTTCATCTCTTGGTTCCCTTCTCTATTGCAAAAGATCTGTCTCCCTTTCTCCTATTATCTGTCTTTCATTTTGCTCATTTTGCATATTTATGTTTTGGATTTGTCATTTAAGAGAAGCTATGCAACATTTAACCTCGTGTGTCTGATTTATTTCACTTAATGTTATGGTCTCAAGGGGCATCCATTTTCCTACAAATGACTCAAGTTTATCCTTCTTTATGGCAGAGTAGTATCTATTGCGTATAAATACATGTTTTCTTTATCTGTTCATCTGTTGATTTGACACATTCGGTGCTTCCAAGATTTAGCTAATGTGAGCTACGCTGCTATAAACATAGATATGCATGTATCACTGTAATATGATGATTTTACCTCTTTTGGGAAGATACCTAGAAGGGGAATAGCTGGGTTGGATCGAATTTCTATTTTTAGTTTTCTTATAATCTCCATACTGATTACCATAACAGTTGCACTAGTTTACATTCCCAGCAATGTAGAAGAAAACCAAAACCAAGTCTGCAGCCCCTGGGCTTTCCCATGGGAGCTTCTGTTCTCCAGGCCCCTGCAGGAATGACCCTGCTTCTAGCTTCTGGCCCCTTAACACCTGTCAGGCCTGACCTCCACTGTGACCCCCTGGATGACTCTAGGGTTCCCAGGTGAGATCATCAGTTCCCGGTTCTTATGGTTGATACATTGTGTCAACTTGAGCAGTTCAGAAGTTTAACTGAGAGACTCAGCAGGGAGCCAAGGTTCTTACTTTGTAAATATCCTCACCCTGTGCAAAGGAGGGCAAGGACATTTTGTGAGTGTTACACCCACCCTGAAGGTGGGGGGTGGTGGTGGTGGCCTGTGTACAATTTAAGGGTAGAGAAGAGGCTTGCATTTTTTGCGCTCTTTTGCTCTGGCTGCTGCCTTGAAGTGTTGCCCCAGTGCCATGCCACCCTGCCTTGGACCCAGCTGATTATGGACTGAAATCTCCAAAAACTGTAAGCTAAATAAACCTTTCCTTGCTTCACTTTGGGTGTCAGGTGTTTGTCTCAGCAAGGAAGAAAAGTAACCAATACACCCGTATTTCATCCACCATGAATGAGAAGAGGGTGTATGAATTCTCCTACAGTCTCTGACCAACCTCAGTTCATTTCTTACTTTCAGGCAAAAGCCACCATACTGTCCCCACTGTTCCACTGTCCCCACACTGCTCTCATTGACCAACCTCCAGGTCACCCAGGGTTTGTCATTAACTTCAGGACTCCACAGTTCATCCAGTTGACCCTTCTAACACTTTACCTTCAGATTTCTTCATTTGCTCCATGTGATCTCCAAATTCCTCCCTGCAGCTTACAGCAGCTCCATTTGCAAAAGGGTCAATTTGGTTTTTTTTTTTTTTTTGGTACCTGGAATTGAACACAGGACCTCATGCCAGGCAGGCACTGTGCCATTGAGCTATATCTCCGGCCCAGAAAGGTCAGTTCTAACAACAGAACTCAAGAACAATATCCGGTCCCTCCAGCCAGCTCCTTCACTGACTTCCACTTTATATTCAATCGAACCAAGCTGTTCTTTGACCTCTTTGCCTTTTCTTGTCCCCTGGCAACTACACCAGGCACCAGTGCTTCTTGTTCCAACTTAGAGGTCAAGACATCCCTTCAATCCCAGTCTTAACCGTCTGCTTCTTCACCTCCAGAGCTGTGGCCCCGCTCACCAGCCTGGTCTCTGCCAGCCGAGGGCCATTGGGAAAAATCACATGACAGTGAAGACTAGTAATGTTCAATTTATGATGTCTGACTTAGGCCAGATTCTCAGTGAATCTCCTTAAATGTTTTACAGGGTTCCAGGTCAGTTCTGACAAATCATGAAATTACAAAAATTAGCTTAAGGACCTAATTATTGGCTTTTATTTATGATTTGTGAATTGGGGAAGCCTCCAGTCTACAAAACAGAATGGGAGCTTCCTATTAAGCAGTGATGCACAGTGGGTTTTATAAGACAGGAGCAGGGAAACAATAATACAGAACAGGTGGACTGGCTAACATTAGGTTACTTCATATCACATCACTTTTTTATGTGGCTTGAAGCAGAAGGAACTGCCTTACTATGCTTTCTCATGTAAGCTGGAACCTTCAGTTTTCAGAGGTGAAAAACAAGCCTGTTTTGGGATCTATCTGCTCCCTGAAAATTTGTTTATGTGGCATTTAGCATGAGTGACTACATTTTGATTCAGTTGCTCAGTAGGGACCTAGTACAGGAGTTCAGTGTAAAACAAGAACCTCTCATAATTTTTAGTGGCCATACCTTCATTAAGTCCCACGGAGCCTTCCCTAGACCATTCACCCCTTTTATCACAATTCTCGACCTCCTCCTCCCTTGTCTTTTGGCTGAGGAACTCACTTCCTGCTTCCACAGGAAACAAAGATACAATTCCCTAACTAAGTTCCATCTACAAACAGCGCTGTAATTTGATGTATCACCCTTCTCCTCCATATTTTTCTTATTCAAGACTATTTTTTCTTGGTTTGTGGTCAGATTAGTGTTCTCCAAGCCTCGTTCCTGGACCAATGGCTTCAGCAAAGGCCTTTGGAACATGTGAAAAAGATAAATGATCACAGATCTCACTCCAGATCCACTGAATCATTTGTTCTGGTGGTGGGCAAGTGTCTAGTTTAACAAGGCCTCCAGGTGGTTTTGAGGCAGCCAAAGTTTGAGAATCCCAAGTGTAGACTTCTGCTTTTGAGAATCTGCTTGTTCTTTCGTTTGCCTTCATTCTTTCTATTTTATTAAACAACATTTTCCCTTCTGGGGATTTATTCTTTAAAAGAAAACAAAAAAGAAGATATTTTATACACAAAGATGTTCATTACAGTATTATTTGTAACTGGGAAAATTAAGAACAAATTCAATGACAAGGAAATTATTAAGTAAGGACAATAGAATATAAACAGCAATTCGAATACTGTTTATTAAGTTTTTTAATCACATTGGGGAAATGATTATGCTATAATATTAAATAAAAATTTTAAAGGAAATATTAAATTGTATATAAAATTTTGTTTAAAATGTTGGTTTTAATACTAGGAATTAGCTATGCTGCCTTCCCAAAACCTAGTAAAACGACAGTAGTAAGGGTTAATAGGAGTTTCCTTTGTTATTTGTTCATATTTAAGGCAGAAAATCACAAGTTCAAAGGAGGTAGGCCAGGAAACACCAGCAATAGGATTTTAGAAGCTGGAAAAATGGTGGAATGATAAATAATTTGAGAAAATGCATTTTGTACTAAGCAGTTTGTAATGGCATGAAACAGACCCTTTATTTGGTAACATTCTCCCCAAGACTCAGGAATTGACAATATCCTATGCTTTCCTAAATAGCAGTGCATGTGAGCTGCACACAGGAAAAAGAGTCAAAATGTGGTTGGAGAAGTTGGACCAGCGGCTTGACACCTGCAGGGGTCAGATAACAGGTTCCTAAATTGGAATAGGTGATGCATGACAGTTCTTAGGCCAAATATGGAGGCACTTGCTCCTTCCTTATTGGGCTTCCAAATCGCTGGCCACCAGGCCCATCTAAGCCACACAGGACCAGTGGAAAGTGCTGTCTCATACTTGCTGATTCCAAGGGAAAGTTCTGCCCAAGGGGTTCCTGAGGAGACCTGCCCAGTCATATTACCTTGCCCAGGCTGCTCAGCACAGGGAAAAACACATTCTGAGTCAGGAAATCAATTTAATGCACAAATCTAGGAAGAGAAAATCTCCCATGTAGAAAAGGGAAGTGTGGCTACAGTATTGTGAAGAGTAAGGTGAGACTTTTAAGATAGACACACATGCATACACTCAAGGCTATTATGCTGTGCATTTCTTACTGCTAACTTGACAAAACATTTTGAAAGCCACAGGTCTATGGCTGATACGCTAGAAGATGACATGGGAAAAAGTATGTGATATAAAAGAAACAAAAACCAGAAAAAAGCAGCTTGGAGAAAACAAATTCTATGGGGAGGGGGATGAATAGTAGAACAACTGACGACATTAATATCCTCAGGAAATGAGAAGCTATTGGACAAGAACAGGGTGCTACAAAGAAATCAGATTCAGACAACAAAAGACAAAGGTTTGCAAAATAAAAAGTAGGATTGCAAAACTGAAAACCTAAATAGGAAGGTTTAGAAGACAGAACTACAGAAACTTTGTCACTTTTGTACCCCTTTCTGCACCATGGTTTGCACAAATCAAAGAAAATGAAAGATTTATTCAGTGACTGATCTACTCAAGACTATAGCACACAAGTTTAAGTAATTTGTCCAGAGTCACACACATAATTTACAGAACTAGGAATGTAAACCAGGTGACCTAGTTAAGAACTTCACCACACCAGAATAATGCAATACTTGTATCCAGAAAATGAAATGTGTTTTGTTTTGCTAAGCACATGTTTTGTTTGCCTGTTGACAAGTGGTAGTGAGGAGAATAGGCTGAGCTAGTGTGACAATTGACCACTGGTATTTTCATCCTGAACCATTGTCTCTTCTGTCAAATCAATAGTGTCAGCTGTTCAGTGCCTGTTTTAGTTCAAGCTGTTTTAACATAGCACCACACACTAGGTGGCTTATAAACAGCAGAAATTTATTTTGCATAACTGTGGAGGCTGGAAGTCCAAGATCAGTGTCCCAGCATGGCCAGGTACTAGTGAGAACCTCTTCCAGGTTGCAGATTGTGGCTTCTCACTGTATGGCATATAGGCAACAAAGGGCAAGACAGCTCTCTCACAAGGGCACTAATCCCATTCATGAGGGCCCCTCCTCATGACCAAATTACCTTCCAAAGCCTTTACCTCAGGATCCCCATATGGGCACTTAGGATGTCAACCTGAGTTTTGGGGTGACACCAGCATTCAGTTCAAAACAGTGACTGATTTTTGTGAAGCTATTCAAGGTATTTTACCAGCAACCCTCCTCAGAAGCCAACTACTATGTAGTGAAAAAAAGACCAAGCTATAGAAATGGTCCTGCCATTTTAACACTTGATTAAATATTTTGTACTGAATTAAGTGTGAAAATGTAAAGGTCAGACCATAAGTAGACTAGGAACTACAAGAAAGGAAAATCAAACTTTCTATAAATCTGATATTCAGAAACTCAGAAAGTCATCTGAGAGACATGCCTGCATTGATAATCTCAAGAAGAGAAGCAGGTGGGCATCAAGC